>SKCR01013209.1:0-20917 GCA_019454045.1 Zanthoxylum bungeanum
GTGTGTATATGATGCATGCAAATTTTCATGTTGATTGGATTTCATTTGGATGAGTTTTGAAGCATGAAATGACCAAATGGCCAAAATGGCACCAAATGGTGCTCTCGGCCAAGTGAGAGGAAATTGGGGATTTTGTGTGTTTGGTGTTTTTGATGTTTAGAACATGCAAAGTTCATCTTAGAAATGATTTAGAATCATTCAAATTGATTGGATCAATTTCGGACTAAAGGACAAAATACCATATAAGGGTAATTGGTAATTTCACTTGAATTTGATTCATTTGAAATTTTATTTCATAATTTAATTATTGGAATATTAAATAAAAATGTTTATTTAATTTATCCGAGAAAAAGTTTTGAAATCTGAAAATCGGATTTTCACCGCTTCCGCTGCGTTACCGGATTCACCCCCTAAATAACCCCTTCAGTTGGTACAAGAATGATCCATACATTTTTGTACGCAAGCACGTTCAGTGATATATATACCTGATCCTAAGTTAGGAACTGGATGGATGGTGGTAGAAAAGTTACAACATAGGGCCATTTGGGACACGCAGGAGAAAGATAGAGTTGACATATCAGATGAAACACAAGAAGTCTCCCGCAATTTTGAAGTTCCTGAACAGATATTTGTTGGACCACTGTCAACGTTCCTGAAAATATAACATTAACTCGATCTAGTACAGACGTTGAGTTAATTCCTCATTCTGAAGTGAGCGTTGAAGTAGCAAGTGAAGAACAATTTGACACTGAAGATGACTTCGATTCCAGTCACGAATCCTCAAATACCGACGATAATAGTGATTAATTATGAGTTACAGTATTTTGTGATGGATGAATAATTTTATGGATTAATGTATGGTTGTTGATTTTAATTACTCTTTAGATATTGTTGAAATATTAACGTAATGATTAATAATATAACTATGTTATGAATGAGTTTTTTGCTTCTGAGCCGAGGAAGAAGAGAAGCACTGGTTTTAGGGATGTAAAGGACATTTAGCGTCGAAATAATTGACTTTTAGCGTCGATTACTTCGACGCTAATTGTTAGGCGGGTTATTGAAAAATTAGGTTTTTGTATAAGAATTTTGGAATTTGATGACGCTAATGCGACAGGTTTTTGCAGATGGCACCGGGCAATCGCAAACGGGCTACCGCGACTCCATCTACATCAGCAAGGGCAACTGGCCCTGGTGATTTCTCTGCTAGCACAGGTGAGTCCAGTACAGTGAAGGGTCGAGGACGCACCCGTGGCCTGGGGTTGGCTAAGTACGTTAAGGCTCACGGTTCGTATCCGGATAGAGATATCAGATGATGGACACACTCAAGTCGGACAACATAATTCAGCGTTTAATACAGCCATAGGAGCTACAGCTCGATATGAAGCTCCTCAAAACTACGTATCTTGGAGAAAGATACCGTGGGAGACGAAACTGAACCAGCTATTCCCTTCGCTACTTGTAAGTTTTCGATATTGTTTGTTATTTAACATTTTTATTTTATACTTATTTTTACTCGAATTTTCATGTAGGAATGGTTCGACTTCGATCTGACCCAAGTGAATGTCCAACAATATATTGACTACCACATGTGGAAAAGTTATAAAGATTATAGAACAAAAGTCTTGAAACCAATATTCGACGAACATGGACCTTCAAATGCTCCACAACACAAACCTGATTTTATAGAGGAACAAGACTGGACATTCTTATGTGAGCTTTGGTCGAGCAAAAAACACGAGGTAAATTTTGAAATAAACGGAAATTTATAATTGTCTTTGTTTTCGGTACTTACAGTGTTCGTGAATACAGGATAAATGTCACGCAAATGCGGAAAATCGAATTCACTTGCGTTTTAACCACCGTGGAGGTTCGAAGCCATTTATCCAACATCGTGCCGAACATTCTGAGGTAAATATATCCTAACGTAAAATTTAACAGTTAATTGTTTTTACTATCTGGAATAATATTGAATTTATTTTATGTTTATAACAGAGTAGCACATGTGAGGTGCAATCATTTCCAGATTTTTTCCGTGTGACGCATTACAATGACAAGAATAAATGGATAAATGAAGAAGCCGAACGCTGCTATGTAAGTTTCAGTTTTTAAAATAAAATAATTAATATTATATATGTTAAATTTTTTTCTCAAATTCTAATATTAACTTATTTTTTGAAACAGAACGAAATGATGGAACTCCAACATCAAACTCAGGAGACAGGGACCGACCCCATACCAGATGAGCAGCTGTCGCAATTGGTTTTCAAGAATCAGACAGCTTACAACGTTGGTCTTGGCACTCGTAAGAAGCCAACGTCATCTGCACGCAATAATGGTAATTCGGACAATGTCTCTCTTCGAGACGAGTTAGTCACCACCAAAGACGAGCTGCAGCAGACTAAGGAGAAGCTACAACAGGTCACGGTGGACCACGAGAAGAAGATGATGGACCACGAGAAGAAGATGGAGCAGTTGGAACAGCAACTGCTGGCTTTCCGTCAGATGTTCGAGGCCTCAATGAGTCATGGTGCATCGGGCTCGAGCGTCCCCCCATCACAGTAGCAATTAATTTTATATTTGGTTTTGTATAAACATTTTGAACAAATAGATTTAATATAATATTTCTTTTTTCTAAAACAAATTTCAATATAATATTTCGTCATTAATTACATTTTTTTTCAACTAAATTAAATATTTTAGACCAAAAAATAAGTAAATTACTAATTTTTTAAAAAATAATTTTTTTACTTTTAGCGTCGAATATTTCGACGCTAATAGTATACAAAATGGCCGCTGTAAGCGTACATATATTTCTTTTTTAATATATGTTAGCGTCGACGAGTTTCGACGCTAAAGGTGACTTTGAGCGTCGAAAAATTTCGACGCTAATAGTAAAAAACATGGTCGCTATAAGCTTACATATAATACTTTTTTAATACACTTTAGCGTCGACACCTTTCGACGTTAAAAGTTTGAATTTTTGCGTCGATATATTTCGTCGCCAAATATACAATATAGCGTCGAACATTTTACTTTAGCGTCGAAATAAATTGGACGCAGAATACTGTTTTTTAACGTCGCAGTTAATTATTTCGACGCTAAAAGTGGTTTTCGTCGACATTTTATCGTCCATTTTTTGCGTCTAATTTTTTCGACGCTAAATATCATTTGCGTCGAAATCGTCACTTATGGCGTCGAAACAATTCGACGCTAAATGGTCTAATTCTTGTAGTGGAAACACTCCCTAAATCTCTTATATAAGCACTAGATTGTGTCAAAACTTAAAAATAAGCCTCATAATATATTTTGGAACCTCTAGAGTATTTAAATAATGTTATAATACGTCAAGCAAATCATGGGTTATTCACAATAAATTACAATTTAATAGGTCTTTAATAATGTTATGACATGTCAAATAAGTACGTCATGGGTAACTAGATTCTCTTGTTCACTTTTCAAATAATAATATCATAATATGTATGCACCCACATGACGCACCATAGACCTAACAAAAGATTTAAAAAATAAATAATCAGAAAATAAAGAAAAACCTTAAAATATAACGAGTTCATTTTTATATAATTGGCCAAGTGGAACAAGTCCATTCATATTGTTAGTTCCAGTTTTATTGGCTTATATCCGTGACAAAACAAGTTCAATTGAGTTGTGATCTTTCATGAAGATCTTTGTGCAATTGGACTGGTTTCTGGCTGCTGTGCATCAGACATACGTTCGTGGTGCGTTCGTTGCAGTGTTCGAACGATTGGCGTTAGTGCTGTGTTCGTTTGTGAATTCGAACGTGTGGCGTTAGTGGCACGTTCTTTATTGGGTTTGAACGGGAGCATTCCAGAGAGCAAACGTTCGAGGCACGTTCTTGTGGGGTTCGAACAGGAGCATTCCAGAGAGCTCACGTTCGTTGTGCGTTCGATTGATGTTCGAACGAGTCTTCACAGAAAGGGCGCGTTTGTGTAGCGTTCTAGTAAGCGTTCGAACGCGACTGCGATCTGAACGCGTTTTTGGCCTGCAAAACCCTAGGTTTTCACCCTACCTATAAATATAACCCTTAGCCGCCATTCTCATTAGTTGAAGCATATTTCTCTTGAGCCAAATACTCTCAAAGCTTTCAACTCTCTTTGAATCCACCATTGAAGACTTCTTCATCTTCTTGTCTTCTTCATTAATGGTGTGATTCCATCTTTGATAAACCTTCAACACAACATAACCCAAAATACCTAATCCTTTAGAGTTCTATAGGAGGAGTTTTGGTAGTCGGAGTTCCGGCGTTCAGAGGTGATACAATCTACTCAGAGACTTCAGAGGTTCTGAAGAAAACCGTGGGTCGCGGGCTTGAGGAGTTCCTTGAGTTCTTGCAGTATAGAGGTACTTGAGTCGGTGGAGTTGTCACCATAGGTCTTGACCATCGCTGTAAGTTTTTCTCGATATAGTGGATTCGAGTGGTAGCCTATACCCGGAGTGGTTTTTTACTCGGAAGAGTTTTCCACTTCGTCACCAAAATCATTGTGTTGAATTTTGTGTGATTGATTTATTTGCTGCTTAATTATTGTTATTGTTTTTACATTTGCAGCTTATTATTTTTAGTTGGTTGATTTGTTAAATTGCTTGTTGCAATTCCATAGTAGCATAACAGGACTTGTCCTGCTTATTGTATTTAAATTCCGCATAGGGTCAGAACTTAGGATAACCCCCGAATTTTCAATTGGTATCAGAGCCTGAACTCGATCCTTGACCCATTAGCTATGGAGCGTAGTCAACCCTTAAATTGTCCGCCATTTTTTGATGGCACGGAATATTTGCATTGGAAGGTTCGCATGAGAGCGTTCCTTAAGTCCTTAGATGAGAGGGTCTGGATGACTGTTGAACACGGGTGGAAACCTCCCGTTGTTATTGTTGATGGGGTATCTTCCCCTAAAGATAAATTGACCTGGACCAAGGACGAATTTCATGCTAGCAATAGGAACAGCAAGGCTGTTAATGCCATACATGGTGCTGTGTGTTCTGCTGAGTTTATGAGAATCTCAATGTGTGAGATAGCCAAAGATGCTTGGGACATCCTGCAGACTGTGCATGAGGGCACATTGTCTGTTAAAAATAATAGACTCCAGGATTTAGCTACTAGGTTTGAGGTCGCCAGAATGAAAGAAGATGAGACCTTTGATGAGTTTTATGCTGAGATTAACGATATTGTTAACTCTAGTTTTAACCTAGGTGAGACTATTCCTACCAGTAGGATAGTTAGGAAAATCCTGAGATCCCTACCTGATAAGTTCCTACCCAAAATCACCACCATCGAGGAAAGTAATGACCTCGATCAGCTTAATTTAGATGAACTCGTAGGAAAACTGCAGGTTTATGAGAAAAAGTTTCATGGTTATAGAGAGCCAAAAACGTTTGCGATGAAAATCGCTAAGGAAGTTGTGCATGATTCGTCTGGTGATGATGATACCATCACGGATCGTGATTTGGCCTTGTTTGCAAAGAAGTTTAAGAAATTTCTTAAACTTAAGAAGAGTGGCCATAGCAGTAACAGGGATAGAGAGGTTATGCCTAGAGAGAGTAGGCATAGCAGGAGTGAGTCTGGAGAGGATAGGGATAGTAGATCCCGTGGTGCCCAGTGCTATGAATGTGAAGGATATGGGCACGTTAAATCTGAGTGTCCTACATACCTTAAGGCTAAAGGCAAGAAAGCCATGGCAGCATCACTTAGTGATTCTGAAGGTGATGACTCTCCTAAAGGCAATTATTTGGCCTTTACTGCTAGTGTGACTGGTGAGAGAGAGATTGTGGCAATGATGCTGATGATTCAGAAGTCTCTCTTGATGAGTCTGTAGATGAGGAAAGTCTTCAGGTAGCATATGTTGAACTGTTTAATGAGAGTTTAGCTATTAAGAAGACTAATATAGAGGTCAATAAAAGGCTGAAAGCTGCAGAGCTAGAAAAGAATGAGGCTCAAGCCAATCTTGAGCAAGCCTTTTGATGGTGATGACCTAGAGGAGAGGAACAGAAGACTAGTAATAGAGTCCAAATATTAGAGATCGAACTTGAAGATGCTAGAACCCAATTGTCCGCATTTTCTAGTGAGAATAAAAATGTGAACCGTATGTTAGGAATTATTTCTGAGCCTAACTGTGATAAGGCTTCTTCTTCCACAGCTGTGCCTGTAGCAGCTAAACGTGACTTAGGTAAGAAACATGTTGTGTGTAGTCATGTTTCTCCTCCTGTTGTTCCTCGTCCTGTTTCCCAACCTCAATCTAGAGGTGTTATGGGTAAACCTCGCTCTTGTCCGAGGTTTGTGTCTGTGTGCCACCACTGTGGCAAGGCTGGACATATAGGCCTAAGTGCTTCATGTTGCACAAGCAAAAGAAGAGGCCTAAGAGTGTGTCGCCTAGATTTGATTCTTCAAATCTAGCTTCTCAAGTTTCTGCACTAACTAAACAGACACAATTTCTTAGTGAGAAACTTTCTTTGTTAACTAGGAATTCTCAAGTGGATGAGGTTCCTAGAAAGGTTTGGGTGGGGAAGCAAGATGATTTCCCATCTACTTCTGCATGTCCTGATGGACATGATGAGAGTGCACTTTGGTGTAACTCTGCTTAAAAGATGCATTTTTATTTTCCCATTGCATGTGTGTGTGCGTGTGTTTTATGTTTTTGCACGTTTATTTTGTTTTCACAGCATATGGGTGTGTGTGTGTCTTGTTTTTTTGTTATATGTCCCTTGGTATATAGGATGGAAACCCGGACATAAATTTCATAGCCGATTCCGAATGGACGGTAGTATGATCTGCACTCGGGATACAACTCCACGTACCATTGGATGTTTTACAAGCTGTTTTATGTCTTCATTTTTTTTTTGTGCTTTAAAACAAAAATCAAAAAAAAAATTATATATTTGAAAAAGACCAAAAATATTTTAATGGCTTGTTAGAGCATGAATAGCATGTGCATGTGATCCTGGTATGTAGGATATATGATTATGCATGTACGATATGCTGTTATTTTTCTTGATGCTCTATATACATGAGTGTGTGTGATAAAAACCTTTGGTATATCTGTGCTTGCACCTACATATACACGTTTTTATTTTATCAAGGTTTGGTCGCATGTATGAGTTTTTGGAATAGCAATCTAATTTCTATCTTATCCTGTTTGCTAAATAGTGTGACCTTTGACTAGATGACCTTGCTATCCCCTTGTGCAAAAGTAAAAAGAAATAAATTCAAAAAAAAAATGAGACTCAAGTGCAAAAGAGCCAAAATGGCCAAATTCAAAAGATAATGGCAAAAACCCTTCACTCGAAAGAGTTATTAAATATGAGCTCATGATATTTCTGGGGTAAATATTATAGCATGCAACCAATGTTGCTTATATTCAGGTCCTAGTGGTGCTGGGTTTGAACATCTATTTTGTGGACTTGGTTTGTTTAGAGATGAATTTCTTTGGCTGTGTCCAGCTCATAAAATAAGGTCTTAAGCCTTGATTTGTTGTGCACTTTATTTTTCACGCAAGTGCTTTATATGCTTTGGTGTTTATGTCATATGCATAAGTGTTGTATTTAGCCACTTTTAAAATGTTGCATATTGATTCATGTCATAAACAGCTGAATACTGACTGGGTATCATTGTATCAGCTTGAAATGCTGTTTCAGTCAGTTTTTGACAGAATTTTTATTTATCTCAATATATGCCTGTGTGTGCTTCATGTTATTGCATACCAACTTTTTTCCTGTGCATTTTTCTGAGTTTTTGGTTTGCTTCCCGTGTGTTATTTTGCTAACTATATGTGCCTGTTAGTGTGGGGGAGTATTTCCTGTTTGTTTATGCTCTTGCATGTGTTGTCTCCTGTCTCCTGTTATTTTTCCTGTTTCTTTTACCCTTTGTCATTTCGTGACAAAAATGGGGAGAGTAATATATTAAGGGGGAGAGCTTAATATATAGGAGGGAGTCGTAGAATATCCTTTAGATATCTCCGTTTTAAGGGGAGTTAAGATTAAGGGGGAGAGAGATTTCTACTTGTACATGCATGAGATTTTTACCTGCTTTATGTTTTACTTGATAATTCCAATGCTTTTCACGGTATACTGTTGTTTGTGGATGTTTCAGGTAAACAGGTTTGTTGCTAAGGCGGTATTGTTTTCAAGACTACTTTTGTAGGTGTTAGATCGAGTCCATTTGTAATAAGTCACTGTTTTGATGGTTGATAGTTGACTAATTTGCTTTGTTGGGTCTATTACCGTAGTCTTTGTATTAGGTAGTGTTTTATCACGGAATGCCAAAGGGGGAGATTGTTAGTTCCAGTTTTATTGGCTTATATCCGTGACAAAACAAGTTCAATTGAGTTGTAATCTTTCATGAAGATCTTTGTGCAATTGGACTGGTTTATGGCTGCTGTGCATCAGACATACGTTCGTGGTGCGTTCGTTGCAGTGTTCGAACGATTGGCGTTAGTGCTGCGTTCGTTTGTGAATTCGAACGTGTGGCGTTAGTGGCACGTTCTTTATTGGGTTCGAACGGGAGCATTCCAGAGAGCAAACGTTCGAGGCACGTTCTTGTGGGGTTCGAACGGGAGCATTCCAGAGAGCTCACGTTCGTTGTGCGTTCGATTGATGTTCGAACAAGTCTTCACAGAAAGGGCGCGTTCGTGTAGCGTTCTAGTAAGCGTTCGAACGCGACTGCGATCTGAACGCGTTTTTGGCCTGCAAAACCCTAGGTTTTCACCCTACCTATAAATATAACCCTTAGCCGCCATTCTCATTAGTTGAAGCATATTTCTCTTGAGCCAAATACTCTCAAAGCTTTCAACTCTCTTTGAATCCACCATTGAAGACTTCTTCATCTTCTTGTCTTCTTCATTAATGGTGTGATTCCATCTTTGATAAACCTTCAACACAACATAACCCAAAATCCCAAATCCTTTAGAGTTCTATAGGAGGAGTTTTGGTAGTCGGAGTTCCGACGTTTAGAGGTGATACAATCTACTCAGAGACTTCAGAGGTTCTGAAGAAAACCGTGGGTCGCGGGCTTGAGGAGTTCCTTGAGTTCTTGCAGTATAGAGGTACTTGAGTCGGTGGAGTTGTCACCATAGGTCTTGACCATCGCTGTAAGTTTTTCTCGATATAGTGGATTCGAGTGGTAGCCTATACCCGGAGTGGTTTTTTACTCGGAAGAGTTTTCCACTTCGTCACCAAAATCATTGTGTTGAATTTTGTGTGATTGATTTTATTTGCTGCTTAATTATTGTTATTGTTTTTACATTTGCAGCTTATTATTTTTAGTTGGTTGATTTGTTAAATTGCTTGTTGCAATTCCATAGTAGCAGTAACAGGACTTGTCCTGCTTATTGTATTTAAATTCCGCATAGGGTCAGAATTTAGGATAACCCCCGAATTTTCACATATGTTAGTGGACATCTCTTTTATGGACGAACAATATTATTTATCGTATTTTGTGTTGTTTTTGAAATATGACCCTATACGGAATAAAACACAATAATCAAGATAAGTCTTAATTATCGAATCTATGGAAAACTAGCAAGTAATCATAATGTCCAACAATAAAAATAGATTCGGAAAATTAAATTAATCACACAAAATCAACACAATAATTTTGGTGACGAAATGAAAAACTCGTGCGAGTACAAAAACCACTCAGGGTATCTCGGCTACCAGCCCAATCCACTATATAGAGAAAAATTTACAGCGATGGTCAAGACCTATGGTGACAACTTCACCGACTCAAGTACCTCTAGATTGTAAGAACCCAAGGAACTCCTCAAGCGCGTACCACGGTTTTCTTCTGAATCTCTGAAGTCTCTGAGTGAATCAAATCCTTACGCACTCCAGAACTCCGACTATCAATCTTCCTCCTTGAGATTTATTGAGTTGAAGGTTTATCAAAGATTGAAACTCACCATTAATGAAGAAGACAAGAAGATAAAAAGTCTTCAATGGTGGAATAAAGAGGTTGAAAGCTTTGAGAGATTTTGGCTGAAGGGAAATGTGTTTCAACCATTGGGGATGTTGGCTACATGATCTATTTATAGGTATAGCGTAAAACTAGGTTTTTTCAAAGTAAAAAGGCACAAAAACTCGTCCAGATCGCAGTTGCGTTCGAACGGTTACTCGAACGCATCACGAACACGCACCTACTGGAAAGGCTCATTCGAATGCCTCTCGAACACCCCACGAATGCAAGCTATCTGGAATATTTCGTTCGAACCCACTGGAGAATGTGACACTAACGCCACATGTTCGAACGCTGAAGTGAACGCGCCACTAACGAAATTGCTTCAGCTCTGCCAAAAACTAGTCCAATAACACCAAAATATTACAAGACTTATTACAACTCAATTGAACTTGTTTTGTTACGGACATTGCCAATAAAAATGGAACTAACAATCTCCCCTTTTGACATTCCGTGACAAAACACTACCTAATACAAAGACTACAGTAAAAGTCCCAAAAAGAAAATAGCCAACTGTCAACCATTGAAAAAATGACTTATTGCAATAGGACTCGATCTAAAACTTAATAGAGTAGTCTTCAAATTAATGCCACCACAACAACAAAACCTGCTTACCTGAAACGTCCACATACAACAATATACCGTGAAAGAGCATTGGGATTATCAAGTATAACATTAAGCAGGTAAAAATCTCATGCATGTACAAGTAGTAGATATCTTTATCCCCTTTAATCTTAACTTCTCCTTAAAACGGAGATATCAAATGGATAAACTACGCTACTGATCTATGCTACTACTCCCCCATTTTTTCACGAAATGAAAAAGGATAAAGATACCGGGATAAACAATAAAAGGAAACTCTTGCAAGAGTATTAACAAACAAAAATAAAACTTACTCCCCCACACTAACAGACCCACACAGTTAGCATAAGAACAAACGGGAAGTAAACATGAAATAACATTATCCGAAAGTAGGCAATGAAGAACAATCATTAACCAATGTCATTCAAAATAGATCAAGTTCATTAAGTTATAGCAATAGTCAGCAATAGTTCACAAAAGCAAATACAAGATAGATAAGTACAACACATCAAGCTACAATAAGGATCCCTAAATAAATGAACTCCCCATAAAACTAATAATTCTCCTTAAACGAAGCAAGGCTACGAGACTGACTCCTAACTGTCAGAAATACTCTCGTCATCAAAGTCTGGGTGGGCATGCTCATAAAGCCAATCAACACGGGACTCCAGACGGCGAACTGAAGATCGGATCCCGGATTGGCCTTTGAAAAGCAACCGAAGCTGAGCGAGGATAGTCACCTGAGATTCCAATATGTGATGATAAAAATCCAGAGGAGGACCAGCGGAAGAGGAGGAGGCAGAAGCTGAGGCTGGAGGAGCAACAGATGGAGCAGAAATAGGTTCAACAGCTGGTGAGGGAGCAGGCTCACGAGCATGTGCAGGGAGATTAGCGGCTCATGAGGAAACAGTCTGATGTCCAATGGGCTTCAAAAGAGGAAGCAGAGGATCATTCACAAAGTTTGGAACCAAGGACGAGATAATCTGGCGGATGAGGCACCCGTAAGGAATGGTGTGTGCAACATAAGAAGAGGTGTAGATACGAGTCATCTCGCACAAAATGACATCGAGGATGTCAATAGATAGCCCCTGGTCGATGGGATAGAGGAAAGCAATCCGAGAGATGGGTTGAGCATTAACATGAGATTTAGGCCACATGTTGTGACACACGATTTGGTTAAGCAACCGATAAGGTGGCAAAAAAGTAGCAACGATGATCGTACCATCGATGAACGGGCGATGCTGGCCAGAGGCAACATCAAGAATAAGTCGATCAGAAGGGCCCTGATTAGGCTGCCATGAGTACTGGGGATAGGGCACCTCATAGATGGCAAGAATCTGAGACAAGACAAAAACATCAATGTCCAGGTGGTGGCCTCGAATGAACATGGAAAATGATGTAGGGGAAACCACCTCCATGTTGGCATAAAATTCTTAGACCAATGAGGCAGAGGGACCAACGAAATCGAAGAGAAGTGGGCCCCAATCCCGGTTAACCAGCATAATCGTGACACCTGAATCACGCAACTCGTCCATTCCAAATGGAGGCTCCGCTGAGAGAAATGGTCATCGTAGAGACGGAGAGCCGATGGACTGTGAAATCAATCCCGAGGAACTGAGTCGTGAGAACGTTTCATTGATTCGAGCGTCTTCTTTAGCATCTAGAACACAAAAGAAAACACATAAGAACAAAGGGCAACAAGAACTAAGTGCGAAAACAGAAGAAAAAACAGTGGCAACACAGGGCATTCGAATGGTGTTCTTTGGCATTCGAACGCGATGGTGACAGAACGAAAATAAATTCAGCCTAGAAACATGTCGATCTCCACAAAAGAGGAAAAAACAAGACACACACAAAACCATAAAAAAACTTAAGCCTATAACAGTAGAGGGAAGAAAAAATGAAATGGAAAAACAAAACCCTAAAACTGAGAAGACAAATTGAAGCATGAGAAAGAAGAATAAACCTTACTGTGGAGAAAGAGATGAGGCCTAATATTCTGTTGTTTATGACATGAAACAATATGCATCATTTTAAATTTCGCTAAATACAATACCTATGCATATGACATAAACACCATGGCATAAACAAGCACTTGCGTGATAGAAAAAAGGTGCACAACGAATCAAGGCTTAAGACCTTATTTTATGAGCTGGACACAGCCAAAGAAATCCATCTCTTAACAAACCAAGTCTACAAAAATAGATGTTCAAACCCAGCACCATTAGGACCTAACATTAAGCAACATTTGTTGCATTCTATGATATTTTTCCTTAAACTATCATGAGCTCATAATTAACACCTCTTTCGAGTGAAGGGGGTCTATTGGCTCTTTTGCACTTGAGTCTCATGTAAATATATAAATATAAATTTTTTTTAATTTCTTTTTGCTTTTATAAGGGGATAGAAAGGTTATCTAGTCAAATGTCACATTATTTAGTGAACAAAGTATGTAAGAAATTAGATTGCTAGTCCAAGAACTCATACATGCGACCAAGCTTTAATAAATTAAAATTGTGTGTGTGAGGTGCAAGCGCAAGATATACCAAAGTTTTTTTTTATCACACACACTCATGCATAGAGAGCATTAAGAAAAATAAAATCATATTACACATGTATAAACATATATCCTACATACCAGGATAACATGTACATGCTATTATGCGCTAACAAGCCATAAAAATATTTTTGGTCTTTTTCAAATTATATATATTTTTTTATTTTTCAGTTTTAACAACAAAAAATAAAGACACAAAACGGCTTGTCAATATCAAATGGTATGTGAAGTTGTATCACGAGTGCAGATCAAACTACCGTCTATTCGGAATCGGATGTGAAATTTATGTCCGGATTTCCATCCTATATACCAATGGACATATAACAAAAATAAGACACACACACCCATATGCAGTAGAAAGAAAGAAAACGTGCAAAAACATGAAACACACGCACACACACATGCAATGGGAAAATAAATGTAACTTCTAGGGAGATTTACACCAAAGTGCACTCTTATCATGCCTATCAAGGAATTTAGAAGTAGTTAGGAAGATATTTTGCTTCCTCACCCAAATTTTCTTAGGAATCTCTTCCACTTGAGAATTCCTAGTCAACACAGCAAGTTTCTCACTAAGGAATTGAGCTTGTTTGGTTAGTGCAGAAACTTAAGAAACTAGATTTGAAGAAGCAAATCTAGGTGACACATTCTTAGGCCTCTTCGTATGATTGTGAAACATGAAGCACTTAGGCCTAATGTGTCCTGTCTTGTCATAGTGATGCCATACATGCACAAACCTCGGATGAGAACGAGGTTTACCCACAACACCTTTAGAACGAGGTTATGGAACGTGATGAGGACACAATGAAGGAATAACATGACTGCACTCAACAGGCTTCTTGCCTAAGTCATGTTTAGGAGGGTTAGGCACAGCTCTAGAAGATGATGCCTTATTGCAATTAGGCTCAACACTAATTCCTAGCATACGGTCTAATTTCTTATTCCCACTAGAAAACACAGACAACTGGGTTTTAGCATCTTTAAGATCGGCCTCTAAAGTGTGGACCATATCAATAAGGCCTCTGTTTCTCTCCTTCAGGTCATCAAACATCAAGAGGCTTTGCTCAAATTTGGCTTGAGCTTCATCCTTTTCTATCTCTACTAGTTTCAGCCTCTTATTGACCTCTATGTTAGTCTTCTTAATAGCTAAACTCTTATTAAACAGTTCAATATAAGCTACTTGAAGACTTTCCTCATCTATAAACTCATCGAGAGAGACTTCTGAATCAGCATCATTAATTTCATTCTCCCTCTCAGCAGACACACTAGCAATAAAGGCCATAAAATTACTCTTATTCTTAGGAGAATCATCAGAAGTATGCCCACATTCTGAATCACTAAGAGAGGTTGTCATGGCTTGCTTAATTTTAGCCTTAAGGTAGGTAGGGCACTCAGATCGAATATGCCCATAGTCTTCACATTCAAGGTACTAGACACCACGGGGTCTACTAACCTTATCCTCTCTGGACTCACTCCTACTATCTCTATCACTGTTATGGCCACTCTTCTTAAGTTTAAGAAATTTCTTGAACTTCTTTACAAACAAGGCCAAATCACGATCCGTGAGGGTATTATCATCATCACTAAACGGATCATGCGCAACTTCCTTCGTAATCTTCATCGCTATAGTTTTAGGCTTTTTATAACCAGAAAGTTTCTTCTCATAAACCTGCAATTTCCCTACGAGGTCATCTAATTTAAGTTGATCGAGGTCATTGCTTTCTTTGATAACGGTAATCTTTGGTAGGAACTT
Organism: Zanthoxylum bungeanum; assembly: GCA_019454045.1. Lineage (NCBI taxonomy): Eukaryota > Viridiplantae > Streptophyta > Magnoliopsida > Sapindales > Rutaceae > Zanthoxylum > Zanthoxylum bungeanum. The sequence goes on from SKCR01013209.1 coordinate 14,875, forward strand.
CTCAGGAAGGGATCTAAGGTTTTTCCTAACAGTCTTACTGGTAGGAATAGTCTCACCTAAGTTAAAACTTGAGTTAAAAACATCGTTAATCTCAGCATAAAACTCATCAAAGGTCTCATCATATTTCATATGGGCGACTTCAAACCTAGTGGCTAAATCTTGAAGTCTATTATTTTTAACAGATAGTGTGCCCTCATGCACACTATGCAGGATGTCCCAAGAATCCTTGGCTATTTTGCTGTTGGACAATTGTGATCCATAGTAGACATTGTGGTTTTTATACAAATTAACTATGTGACAAATGAAATTGATATTTTATCATTTTGTAATTAGATTACTTGAATATATAAATGATAAAAGTCCTTATGATTAGTTCTGGATTAATAAGATATGAGACAGTATCAATCCACGCACGGTTTAATCATTAAATATCCCTAGTCATAGTATTATCGAGACTGGACATCGATAATGCAAAATAGACTAGTATTACACTTGTGCGCGTTATGGAAGCTTAACGGTATAGTTCTCATATATTTAAGTATTTGATACTTATACAAGTGTGATAGGAGGTTGTGTTTACCGATGGTACGGAAACAGCTTTGCTTTGGATAGACCCCTCAGAATCCCATTGGTAGTATGACTATGTGTCTATGGGAATCCGAATCAGGGTAGGTGTATTTGGTCTTAACCTGAGATTTGCATTGCTAATGCTTGTGACAATCAGTACGCTTTGGTTTTAGTCGTCCGGGGTTTTAACAGGTTTTGTGTACGCCTCTTCTAGGTTTATTGAGAATCATAGTGTATTGGGTGTGATGTCAAGATGGAAGTATCACTTCAGTCATATGGAGATGATGATCACGTAGGGATACAGAACCTAATATGTTGCAACTATCGGGATAATATGACAAGGTCATGATTATCCGATTAAAGAGACTAGTTGCTTGTGATCCGATATATGCTTTGTACGGGGCATACACAATTCCAGCCTCAGGCCTAGCATGTGACATCAGATACTGGATTGCAATATGCAATACTTAGTATACTACGCCTGGTATAGATTATGTATTCTTTAAAAGAATATTTCTGGAGAATTGGATAAGCACGGTGTTTTGCTAGAAGCCAACCATGTCTTGTATATCGGTAAGAACGTGGAACAAGGTACGCATGTGTTCGGATAGTCCGACGACCAGATTTACTGTCAACATATCCAGGGATCTCATGGGTCGCTTCTCAAATATTCACCGATGACGTTTGACTCGAACAGAATTAATCTAGGATTAATTATAAGAGAGAGAAAATTAATCTGGGATTAATTACGGCTAGAATTTATCTGGTATAAAATTTGATTAGAAGAGAGAGAACAATTAATTTAGAATTAATCGATTAAATAATATATTCAATATATTAATTGAAATTAGATTTCAAAGAGGAATTAAAATTGGATTTTAATTTGGGCGAACGAATTAATTTGGAATTAATTCGTAAGTGACTTTAATATTTAATTAATGTCGCAACAGAAAATTTGTTAATTGGGAATTAAACGAACCCAGCCCGAGCGAAGTTACGTGTTAGATTGTTTGACTTAAATTCAAAATTTACATGTGGTGGGACCCACTTGACTTACATCAACTAGTTTGACTAGTGATGGAAGTGGTTGATGATTAAATCAAATCTTGGATGGCTTGTTTTACACACCAACACCAACCAACACACTTTGATTATTTTATTTCATTGGAATGACATTTTACCAACTTGATTTTTGATAAATGGTAATTGATTTTGGAAAATAATTACACAACACAAAAAAAATTGAAAAAACTCTCTCTCTCTCTCTCAACCACCAAAGCCGAGAGCCTCTCTTCTCCCCTTTGAAGTTTTGCTTCAAAATTTCTTCTTGCTAGCACATTCAAGGAGTCAACCAAGGTGTTAGGGAAGCAAATCTAAGAGTTTGGAACACAATGGAAATGCTTGGAGCTCTTCTCAAACTCAAAAGTTTTGAACTTTCAACATCCAACGAAACCGATCAATGTAAGTTTTTCCGCAACTTCTTTGAGTATTTGCACGAGTCATGACTTAGAAGATCTTGCCTTGTTCTAGGTCAATTTATCTTTAGGGGAAGAAACCCCATCAATTATAACAACGAGAGGTTTCCACCCGTACTCTACTATCATCAGACCCTCTCATCTAAGGACTTAAGGAACGCTCTCATGTGAACCTTCTAATGTAAATATTATGTGCCATCAATAAATGGTGGATAATTTAAGGGTTGACTATGATCCATAGCTAACGGGTCAAGGATCGAATTCAGTCTCTGATACCAATTGAAAGTTCGTAATAACCTTAAGTTCTGACCCTATGCGGAATAAAATAAAATATTCAAGACAAATCATAATTATTGTATTTATGGAAAACTAGCAAGCAACCACAATGTCCAACAATAAAAATAGATTGCTGAAAATTAAATCAATCACACAAAATCAACATAATAATTTTGGTGACGAAGTGGAAAACTTATGCTAGTACAAAAACCACTCCGGGTATCTCGGCTATACATGGAAGAAAAGCCCGAGCCCAGGCTAGGCTTTAAAATGAGGGCCCAGCACGATCTCGGGCCCAGTCCGAACTCAACCCAAAAAGCCCGGGCCCAGCCCGGGCTTAAAATAAATAATTAAATATTTTTAATTATATAATATATATTTATATAATAAATTTTTTATTTTTATAATTTTTTATAATAAAAAAATCGGGCATGGGCTAAGCCCGGCCAGAGCTCGACCGGGCTAATTTTTTTTTACCGGGCTCGGGCCGGGCTTATCAAAGCTCGATCCAAGCCCGGCTCGTTGCGATCCCTAATCTCAGCTACCAGTCCAATCTATTAAATAGAGAAAAACTTACAGCGATGGTCAAGACCTATGATGACAACTTCACCGACTGAAGTACCTCTAGACTGTAAGAACCCAAAAAACTCTTCAAGCCCGTCTACCACAGTTTTCTTCTGAACCTCTGAAGTCTCTGAGTGAATCAAATACTTACACACACAGGAACTCCGACTACCAATTTTCCTCCTTGATAACTCTGAAAGATTGTGAATTTTGGGTTTGATTGTGTTGAAGGTTTATCAAAGATTGAAACTCACCATTAATGAAGAAGACAAGAATATAAGAAGTTTTCAATGGTGGAATCAAGAGACGTTGAAAGTTTTGAGAGATTTTTGCTCAAGGGAAATGTGTTTCAACCATTGGGGATGGTGGCTACTCGTTTTATTTATAGGTAGGGTGTAAAATTATTTTTTTTTTTCAAAGTGAAAAGGCACAAGAATGCGTCCAGATCATAGTCACGTTTGAACGGTTACTCGAACGCACCACGAATGCGCGCCTATTGGAAAGGCTTGTTCAAACGCCTCTCGAACACCAATGAACGCGAGCTCTCTGGAATGTTTCGTTCGAACGCCTGATTGAACGTAACTCAAATGTTTGCTATCTGGAATGTTTCGTTCGAACCCACTGGAGAATGTCACACTAACGCCATACGTTCGAACGCTGAAGCGAACGCGCCACTAACGAAATTGCTCCAACTCTGCGAAAAACCAGTCCAATTGCACCAAATACTATAAGACTTATTACAACTCAATTAAACTTATTTTCTTATGAACATTACCAATAAAAATGGAACTAACACTTTTGATATCTAAATTTAAATAATTCCTTATCCTCGTATTATTGGATAACTCTCTTTTATGATAAGAACAATATCAATATACAACTAATGTAAATGCCAAAATTATTAAGGCACAACACGTAAATATTCTTAAAGTGAATGATTTTTCATATTATTGGGCAATTGAAACATGTCTATTAATTCATAAATTATTGGGCATCTCTTTTATGGTCGAATAAAATTTTTGTCGTACATGCTCCTATATAAGTTCTTATTCTCATTCATTAAAGCATTTGGTTTATCTTTGTTACGAATCTTACAAAAGCTTTTTTCTACTAAAGTTTGTCAATAGTATTTTTCACAGAATATAAGTAATGTATATGCCAAAATTATCAAATCAGAATTTGTAGTTATTCTTAAAGTAGAATAAATCCCTTTTTGTATTATTAGCAAGTGGAACAAGTCCATATATATGTTATTGGACATCTCTTTAGGGTAGAAATATATTTCTTAAGATATGTTGTTGAGAATTTTTGTGTTTCCTTTGTCTTATAATTAATTTGTAGTTTTTTTAAATTCTCATAATTATTGAAAGTTATTAATATGTAGTCTTTCTAAGTTCTCATTTTTCCAATGAAACAAATAAGTTGTATTAAATAGTGTATTTAAATAATATTATAACCTCAAGCAAGTAGTGAATCACTAATATGGTTTTAATTAATGTCAAGACATGCCAAGTAAATCATGGGTTATTAGATTCACAACAAGAAAACTGTTTTTTAATGTCGCCAAAGGTTGATATTAAAAGAGGAAAAATCGACGTTAAAAGTTTTGGTGTCGAACTATGACGACGTAGAAAATTGAGGCAAAAAACTAGTTGTAAAAGGTTTTAGTGTCGACAACAAAAATACCGACGCTAAATTTTGACATTTAGCGTAGCCAAATCAACGACGCTAAATCTCTTAAAAATTATTAAAAAAATAAATTATATTTAATTATCTTTAGCGTCAACTAAGCTTAGGCGATGCTAAATCTTTGAAACGAAATTTCGGTAACTGCCTTAAAAATATATATTGTGGGACCCACCATAGAGCCTACCTAACCAACCATGAGTGAGGCTCGACGCCTAAATCCTAGTATTACCCAACGGTGGGCTTAAGCCCACATAATAATCCACATTTATAATTATACAAATTATTGCACTAACCAATGATGAATGAGGCCCCCACACCTAAATCATAGTAGCTCCGATCGGAATTTTGTCGATTCCAGCGCGTTTGTGGGAATATGTTTTGATCGTAATGATGGAAATGAGTCATATATGATGATAGGATAGTGTTTAGATAAATCCAGATAGGTTCATAGAGTTTGAGACTCTTCCGTAGTGTTTGCATAAACATTTTCGGAAGATTTTCCAAAAACGTGTAAACCGGAGATTTAAGTGAACTACTGGTTTGGAATAGTTTGTATTGATATTTTTAAGAGTAATGGAACTGAAAACATTGAAATCGCACTTATTTGGTTGTCACAGAAAGATCCGGAATTTTATCATAGTTAAGTCGAGAATACCGTAAATCGCGATTCTGACGCCTTTTCGCCATTTGTTTTGCAGAATGAACTTGACTTGATGGACCTAAGACACCCTGTGACTACAAATCAGTGTCCAACTCCATGAGCTCGTCCTCTGGAAAATCTACAAGATATAAACTGGTATCGGGGGTTGAGTATTTATAATACTTAGTAAGTGGATAATATAAGACATAAAGTCTCACACACACATATACTATTTAAAAAATTGCAATCATGTGAAAATGAAATTAAGTAAAATACTTCATGTTATCATGAAAACTATTTCAGTGACACTCATTTCGGCTAAAAATCACTTTCTTCAAAATTCATTTGAAAACTGAAATCTCTATAAAACTCTTGAAAATCATATCATAAAACCATATGTTTATAAACCTCGTCATAAAAGTAAATCTTTGAAAATCCCATTACAATTTATTTTCTGACAAAACAGATCATAAAGTAAATTCTCTCGCCCTGGATCCAATTCAACTGGAAGAATCCAGGAATCACTCAACCGGGTCTCCGATGTCTAAGGTGTTTCGTCTCACCGTCCCCCTAAATATTTCTCTAAGAATCTCTGATATCTTGAGGTGTTATGTTTCGTTGTCTCCTAAGACACATAAATAGTCATCAGCTCTCCCAAGAATGTGACATCAGAGGCGAGAATAACTAATACCATAGGGAGTTACGTCTCGATGTCCAAAGTGTTTGTCATATGCACAAGCTATGCTATATCCGTCGATTCCAAAGTATCCATCAATTCCAAAAATACTTTAAGGTTGGGTTTAACTCCAATCTATATAAAAATCATCAAAAA
>SKCR01013210.1:0-21265 GCA_019454045.1 Zanthoxylum bungeanum
AAGTGACGAGTCTTAATTGCTTTCTTGAGTCTGAGAGTATTCCACCATATTCCAAGTTTAAGATCTTGTTAAGGTGTGCCCCTTGAACAAGAGGAAACGGGTTATCCTGGGAGAACATTAGCCACAAATCCGTAGAGCACCGAGACGGGGCTGATAAGTTCTTAAGGACCAAAGATTTATCTCGACTCAGATCAAAGTTTTCATCAGGTTTTACTTATTCTCAAATTTTAAGGTTTTCTCTGGTTTATGCATATTAGACTTTTTCTGGTTTGATTTGTTTGTTGCATGTTGATTTCTAGTGTTTTAAATGACACTATATGTACAACAATCTTAAGAACTTATCATTTCTAGTGTTGTTAGTAGTAATTCGCATGCTAGGTTCGAATATTTTCTGGAAAAATTCGGACTGTGCATGAAAAACTCGTAGGGCGTTCGAACGCCCGACGCACGCGAAGACAAAATTTGAAAATTCGTAAGAACGTTCGAACGCGTCTTCAAACGCAATCGAACGCAAGCCTTATGCCAAAGAACCTTCGAACGCGTCTTCAAACAAGAATCGAACACAGACCTTCTAAATAGTTCGTTCAACGCATCCTAACAACGCAACTGGAACGCAAACTCTCTGGAATCATTCTTGTTCGAACGCGTTTTCTCGAACGCTTTATACCAACGTGAACTCTCTGGAAACATTCCGTTCGAACGCGTTATCAAACGCTACACGAACGTGAACTCACTGGAACACTTCGTTCGAACGCGTTATCAAACGCAACACAACGTACACTCACTGGACAGTCTCGTTCGAACGTAGATACGAACGCGACACTAACGAAATAGACCTGTGGAATTGTTATAAACGGCAAAGACTTATATTAATATTAACTTAGTTAATCATATACTGAATCACTATAATCTTGGTAGTTAGATTTAAGTTATTATTAGGTTGTTCAATTATCACAAGCATACACTTAGTGATAAAGTTGAAAATTTATTGTGTGTTGCATACTTGGTTGAGAATTTAAAGTGTAATTTTACACAAGTAATTCCATCCAATCTGATTGACACTTACACATATATCTACACATATCGTATACAATTTGTGCATTGAATAAGTGTAATACTGAGTTTGAATTGCTAAAAGATTCATTGAAAAGGTGTTTAAAGAATATTGTCAAAAAGGCGATAAGAGCCTAAGTGGTCAGGGATTAAGTGGTTACTCCGGACCCCCCTCGTCCTCTGGGAATATTCGTTTATTATTTTTCTAAAGAATCTTTAGTTGAAATTCAAGGACTTGTGTTTATTGGAACCACCGTCCAATAGAACAACAAGTGGTAACTTAGTATATCACTTTGAACAAGATCATTTGTTGATCGTTGTGCAATTTGTCTTTTGTAGACCTATTAACCCCTGTTGATTTTTCCAGAGGAAACATCATAGTACCGGTCTCTCATGGAGAAAATCCGGAGAAGTTTGGTGGAGCAAACCTCAAACTGTGGCAGAGAAAAATATTGTTCTATCTGACAACTCTGCAGTTGGCTAAGTACCTCAAAGATCCTCCGGGTCCTGTGGAGGGTGAATCAAAGGCAGCCAAGGAACTAGGAGAAGAGACATGGTCGTCTGGCGACTTCCTATGCAAGAACTACCGTATGGGTGGTCTTGACAATACCCTGTACATTGTGTACCAAGGCATGTCTTTTGCGAAGATTATCTGGGAATCTCTCGAGAAAAAATACAAAACTGAGGATGCCGGACAAAAGAAATTTGTTGTGGGTAGGTTCTTGGACTATAAAATGGTAGATTCAAGGACGATGATGTCTCATTTGGGTGAACTGCAGTTAATCATTCATGAAATACTGAATGAATGAATGAACTCTGTGAGACGTTTCAAGTTTCCACAAATTGAAAAGTTGCCTCCATCATGGAAGGACTTCAGGAGCTATCTGAAACACAAAAAGAAGCAGATGAGCCTTGAAGACCTTGGAGTTCGATTGAGAATCGAACATGACAATAGGATGTCCGAGAAGGCCAGCTACAATACTATGAAGTCTAAGGCCAACATCATTGAGGGTGTAAAGGGTAGCAAGAAAAGAAACAGTGGAGCTGATTCTTCCTAAGCGAACAAGAAGTTCAAGGGGAAGTGCTACAACTGTGAAAATAGCGGTCATATGACAAAGGACCGCAGAAACAAGAAGTCTCAGGACAAGGGCAAGAAAAATGAGGCCTATGTCGCTGAAGATGAGTAGTTAACTGATGAGATTTCAGAAATGAACCTCTCAACAGTGGTAACTGAAGCCAACTTCGTTGGGAATCCGAGAGAATGGTGGGTAGACACTGGGGCTACTCGTCATATCTATGCAGATAGCAAGATGCTTTTCTCGTATCAGAAGGTCGATGGCGGTGATCATCTGACAATGGGAAACTCGTCTACCTCTAGAATGGTTAGACAAGGCGCAATGGTTCTGAAAATGATATCCGGAACGGAGCTTACATATAAGAATGTTTGCATGTTCCAGATATTCAGAAGAACTCGGTCTCGGGTTTGTATTTGTTTCTGACAAGATTATATTGACCAAAAATGATGTCTATGTAAGAAAAGGATACCTCGCTGAGGGTCTTTACAATGACTGTCAATTATGCTATTAATAAAGCTGAAACTTCTGCTTATATTATTGAGTCACAAAATGTATGGCATGAGAGGTTATGACATGTTAATTATAATACAATGCGTACATTAATTAACATGGACCTTATACCTAAATTTTCATTGATAGCCAACATAAGTGTGAGGCATAAGTTGAAGCAAAAATACATAGAACATCATGGAACGAAGTTCTGAACCCTTGGAACTTGTACACACTGACGTGTGTGATATGAATATTGTGCAAACAAGAGGCATAAAAAGTACTTTGTCACTTTTATCGATGAAAGCACAAGATTCTGTTAAGTGTATTTGCTGAGGAGCAAAGCTGAAGCTATTGAGAGCTTTATACACTGAGAACGAAGTTGCAAATCAACTTGGCAAGGAAATCAAAAGAATCAGGAGTGATAGAGGTGGTGAATATATTTCATCATTCGGTGAATAATGTTATGTGCACGGAATTATTCACGAAACCCCTGCTCTTTATTCTCCTCAACAAACAGGATTGTTGAGTGCAAAAACCGAACGTTGAAGGAAATGATGAATGCCATGTTGACTAGTTCTGGTTTACCTCAGAACTTGTGAGGGAAAGCCCTATTTTCCGCGAACTATGTTCTGAATAAGCTTCCTCACAAGAGATTGGACAAGACACCATATGAGTTGTGGAAAGGTTATGTACATTCCTACAAATATCTGAAAATGTGGGGGTGTCTTGCCAATTGCCAAGGTGATGGTTCTTAAACCTAAGAAGGTGGAATAGGACCCAAAACTGTTGACTGTATATTCATCAGATATGCTTGTAACAGTAGTGCGTATCGATTCTTGGTACACAAGTATGAGATTCCTGACATCAATCTAAATGTGATGATTGAGTCAAGGAATGCAATATTTTTTGAAGAGACTTCCTTGTAAGAAAAGACAAAAAAAGATAGTCTCTCAAAAGATCTGTTGATACTGTCAAGGACAGTGATCAGGTTGACCAAGAGTCAAATTCGATTTTCTGACATATTATTTAATGAGCCTCAAAGCTATAAAGAAGCAATGTCTTCTCTGGAGGCACCTCTATGGAAAGAGGCTATTAACAGTGAGATTGATTCAATCCTACAGAACCATACTTTGGAGTTGGTTTATCTTCCTCCAGGTTGTAAGCCATTGGGCTACAAATGGATATTCAAAGGAAAGATGAAAATAGATGGATCAATAGATAAGTACAAGGCAATGCTTGTCGTAAAAGGTTATAGACAAAAAAAAGGTCTTGTCTACTTTGACACCTATTCATTAGTGATTCGTATCACATAGATAAGAATGCCCATAGCCATAGCAGCTATATTTGGTCTTGAAATACATCAAAAGGATGTAAAGACGTCATTCTTGAGTGGTGAATTGGATGAAGAGATTTACATGGAACAACCAGAAGGGTTTAATGTTCCTGGATAAGAACAGAAGGTGTGCAAACTTGTAAAATCCTTGTACGAATTAAAACAAACACCTAGACAATGACATGAGAAAATTGACAAAGAGATGTTGTCAAGTGGGTTTAAAACCGATGAGTGTGATAAGTGTATGTACACCAAATCAACTTAAAAAGGATATGTCATTGTATGTCTCTATGTAGACGATATGCTGATAATTGGTAATAATCATGAGTTGATTCAGTCTACCAAGAAAATGTTATCCAGCAAATTTGATATGAAAGATTTGGGAGTGGCTAACCTAACTCTTCCTCTATCAAAGATTACTGGCTTAAGCGTATCACAATTAGAGTATTCAAGGATCATCGGAAGTCTGATGTATCTCACGAATTGCACACGAACTGATATCGCTCAAGCTGTGAACATGCTTAACAGATATACTAGCAATATAGGACATAACCACTGGAAAGCCATAGTAAGTTTTTGAGGTATGAGAAACTTCAAAATATAGGCTACATTATGAGAGATATCCTGCTGTTCTAGAGGGATACAACGATGCTAACTGGATATCTGATACAGTGAATTCCAAATCTACGAGGATTTGTTTTCACACTTGGTAATGCAGCCGTGTCAGAAATCCTCGAGGCAAACATGTTTTGTGGTCTACTATGGAATCAGAGTTCATAGCGTTAGACAAATAACGGAAGAAGCGGAATGACTTTGAAACTTCCTAGAGGAATATTCCTAGTTGGCCCAAACCGGTGCCAGCGATATGCATACAATTTGAAGGTAATCGGCTATTGGGAGAGCCCAAAATACAATATATGATGGTAAGTCTCGACACATACGTCGGAGACATAATACCATAGGTCAACTGTTTTCAAGTGGCATAATATCGATCGATTATGTTGAGTCGAAGGAAACCTAGCGGATCCACTAACTAAAGGTTTACCTCGAGAGCAAGTTGAGAAGTCATCGAGGGGAATGGGCTTGAAGCCCTAAATAAGAATTGTCACTGTGGAAACCCAACCTAGCTGACTGGAGATCCCAAGATCTAGGTTCAAAAGGGACAACAGAAACTTTGTGCAATTCAAAATAAGCACTGAAGAGTTTTGTACTCTTTCCCATTCCGATAATGACGCTGAGTGCTGTCTGTCATGGTTAGGATAAGCTAAGGCTTTTAATGATCACTATATCAAGAGATGAGTTCTAATGGGGGTAAAGACATATTAACTCTTCATAGTAGATCACCTATTTCAAGTAAGAAGTGAGGCCGCTTCCATGGGAACTTTTAAAGGGGGTTACCCTAAAGTACTTGATGAATCCAGGACCGTTGTTCAGGGCCGAAATGAACACAACCGTAGAACGGGAAATGGTCGAAGTAAAGCTATGTGTTGGCAGTTGTCTTGGTTTACACCAACGGAAGAACAGTTCAAGACTATGGGTCACTGGTTTGCCAAGTAAATCCGATTGTCATTCACTAGGAAAGGTTCAAGGCGAAAGCTACCTATTTCGATGCAGCGTTAGTTCACGGAAACTCTCTCAAGTGTTTTCATGAATATTTGAAAAATTGTGGGGGATTGTTGTAAATTCTTCAAATATTCAAATATTTTTGTTGGATGGAGGAGAGACATGTTATTTGGATGATACCCCTTAGGGACATTGTGGGAACACAGGAACTGGGTGACGCATGCTGTCCCGGGCTCGCGGCCTAGTTGGGAGTACGGAGTAGCCACGGGGGACTAAACCGGAGAATAATGGAGTCGCCACCCGGTGTGAACCGGGAAAATGAGATTTAAGGCCGCACTCCCCCCTCGTAAGGGAAGACCTCAAACCGTTGGGTTCGGAAGGGTCCCTTACTTATGTCACTTGTAATGAAAGGATTTGTGTGATAATTTAATCAAGCTTAAGTAACACTTATTTCCAGAGTATTATGCTTCTAAATTCACACATACAAAAATAAAACTTACGCCTAAATTTACATATATTTCACATCTGAGATTGCATGCTTGAAAGTACATCAAAGTAGCAACAAACATACGACTTCATTGGCATATTGTATTCACGAGCACAAACACACACTAACCACACAAGCACACATGTGAGCACTTTTCCAAGTGGTACATGGAATTGTATCCCAAGTACAGACCGCACTACCGTCCATTCGGAATCGGCTACGGAATTTATGTATGGGTTTCTATCTGATATACCACAAGAAATAATACTCAAATGTTATCATGACATAGATATATGAATTGTAATACGTTAAGCCAAGACTAAGGTAAATGATGCAACCAATGGAATAAACATGCTTTTCATTATGATGCGTACAAAGATAATAATAACTATATGGGATTTCATGATACATGCATGAATGGTGTAGCTGGCCTTACGCGCGGGCTGAGACTAGTAGGTGGCGTTTAGGGTGCGGTTTCAGGCAGTGGATAGGGACTAAACTGGGCAGTGAGAGGCGTAGAACTGGCAGTGAAGAGTGTTGGATTGTGGCAGTTTTTAGGGGGTAATTGCGCGTTAGGCTTGAGTTGAGGCAGGGCTGTGAACGTGTTTGTGGGGGGTGTGGCGTTAGCGTAAGGGCTGAGTGGCTAAGGGGGCTGTTAATGCGCTACGTTGAGGCAGTATGTAAGGCTGTGATTGTGAACGTGCAGGGTGAGGGTTACGTGTTGGTGCAAAAGAGCTGCTTATGGTTTTTGTGTGGTGCGTGGCTGAAGGAGTGGTTAGCGTGAAGGCAGATGACTTTGTGCGTGTGCGTTAAGGGGCTTCAAGGTGTGATGGGCTGGGAATATGGGTACACCAATGACAATAGGTCGAGCCAAGACAGGGATAAACGATGCAATCAATAGATGAAAGACACGGCAAATATCGTGGTAAAGGTAGCCTTTTAGGCTTTTCTTCCCAAACGGAGAACCTTTTAATCCAACACAATAAGCCCATGCGCCTTTCGTTACAATGAGTACAAGGATAAAAATAACTATATGAAATTTAGTATATCCGATTGAACATATCTTGCATTCAACCGAACACACACCAACCGGCGCGGCAAAATATCGTGGTAAAGGATTTTAACCCCTCCAAATAGGGGACCTTTCATCGCACTCACTAAGCCCATGCGCTCGATTGAATCATGCATACAAAGAATTAAAAACAATAATATCAAACTTAGTATGCCCGATTGAACGTATCTTGCATTCAACCGAACACACATCAACCGGCGCGGCAAAGCATCGTGGTAAAGGATTTTAACCCCTCCAAATAGGGGACCTTTATCGCACTTACTAAGCCCATGCGCTCGATTGAATCATGCATACAAAGAATTAAAAACAATAATATCAAATTTAGTATGTCCGATTGAACGTATCTTGCATTCAACCGAACACACATCAACCGGCGCGACAAAGCATCATGGTAAAGGATTTTAACCCCTCCAAATAGGGGACATTTCATCGCACTTACTAAGCCCATGCGCTCGATTGAATCATGCATACAAAAGTAACATGCAGAATTCAAATGACGAAAAATAAATAAACCGAAGCAACATAAAACAAAAGAGGGCGCCGTTTACTCAAGCGGTACGTGGAGTTGTATCCCGAGTACAGATCATACTACCGTCCATTCAGAATCGGCTATGAAATTTATGTCCGGGTTTCCATCCGATATACCGCAAGAGTTGACACATCTTTTATTTTATTCCAAGTCCACAACATACAATATTTCATGATTCATACATATTTATCTACTCAAGGGCCACAACATGCATTTTGTCATAACAATCATGCAAACAATACTCAATGAATAATAAAAATAAAACAGAAAACGAGTGTGGAAAATACCCTCAGGTCTAACCTTTTTTGCCGACTTTCGGACTTGCGTTTCGCGGAGATCGGAAGGGTAAAGCTCCTCTGCTTCTCCGGTTCACTGGTTTAGCGTCTTGGCTTACTGTTTTGCTGTTTTGCTTACTGTTTGGCCTCCGTTTTACTGCTGTTTCCTCTGTATTTTCTGCTCACTGTTCAGGTCACTGTTTTGACGTTTCAACGGACTGTTTTGAGTGTTTTTTGTGGGTTTTTAGTGCAGTTTTGTGTGGTTATTTCAAGGATTATAAGTGCAGTTTTTATGTTACTGTTTTAAGGATTTTATGGACTGTTTTAAGAGGATTTTGCTGCTGTTTGGGCGTGTAAAACAGTGCAGTTTTTATGTTCACTGTAGTTCGATTTTTTGTTGTAATTTTCGGTGGCTTTAGGAGGATATAAAGGCTTGTTATTTTCGGCTATGGAGGGGTTGAGGAGAGTGATGTGTTCGGCTATGGAATAGAGGATATGAAAAGAATATTTTTTGTTACTTATTCTTGTAATTGGCGTGAATGGAGAGCTTGGAGAGGGGGTTGGAAATTCTTTTGCTTCTTTATTTCTTGTGATGGGCGTGAACTAGGAGGGGAGATGTCTTGGAAAAGTGTGGTTTATATAGAGAAGGGTTTCACCTTGTCTCACAAGGAAGGGATTTGATTTTGTGTTGAGTAAGGAAAGTCAAAGATTGAGGGGGGACAAATCTGGTTTAGATTAGGAAGTCAATATCTTTTATTTGTTATGATTGATTTTAATTAGGCATGGCATTTTTTAATTTAGTAGATGATTTTGTTTAGTTAGGAAGTTAATATATTTAATTTATCTAAATTAGGCATGATTATATATTAGTTTTATTTAATTTGGTAAATGGTTTAATATTTTATTTAATTCAAATACATTATCTAATTAATATTTAATTTAATTTGGGTGTATTTTAGGGTGATGGGCGTGTGGGCTTAGGTGGTGGTGGTGTGGGCTTTGTCTTGGTGGGTTAGGTGTTGTGTTGGTTTGGTGAGTGGGTTTGGGCCAAGATTAAAAGGTTTTGGGTTTTTTTAAGCCAAATGTGCTTTAAAACGGAGGTCCAACGAGCGAGCTTGGAGCTAAACAAGTGAATAAGGATCTAACGAAATACCGATTCACTTCCGACGACCGTTTCCCGCAATATCCTTAACTAAAAAGGTAGTGCCTCCAACTGAGACTCATCATCGGGTTTCACATGCAAAAATGCAATGCCTACAGACATGTCCTCCATTTGTGTGTAACATGGTCATATGCTCAAGAGATGCATAGGAGAGGTGCAACCCTTTGGAGGGTGCACTATAACCCAAAGGTGTCCTTGAGGCACCATTCCATGCTTATAAAAGGAATCCATTTTGTTCTTTTAAGAAAATACAAATGAAATCTGAATTTCATCCTACAAGTGAGAGTCTTAATTGCTTTCTTGAGTCTGAGAGTATTCCACCATATTCCAAGTTCAAGATATTGTTAAGGTGTGCCCCTTGAACAAGAGGAATCCGGGTTATCCTGTGAGAACATTAGCCACAAATCCATAGAGCACCGAGACGGGGCTGATAAGTTCTTAAGGACAGAGATTTATCTCGATTCGGATCAAAGTTTTCATCAGGTTTTACTTATTCTCAAATTTTAAGGTTTTCTAGGATTTATATATATTAGATCTATTTTTCTGGTTTGATTTGTTTGTTGCATGTTGATTTCTAGTTTAATGACACTATATGTACAACAAATTATTCATTCAATATTTAACACAAATTCAACTTAATATTAAATAAAAACTCCCACGAAATTAAGTAATTATTTAATAAAAAATTAATTAATTATAAATACAAATTAATATGAATAAAAACTAACTACGTCACAAGAGGAGAATTAAAATTAAAAAATAGATTGGCTTCCAATTCCATAGTGGCTTGGACAAAGAGAGAAATTAGTCGATAAGGTGGTCCCACTACTGAGATTGTTGAATTAAAATCACGGCCGTCTGTATGTTCCATCCAACGGTTGACATTATCCAATAATGCCAACTCAAAATCTCAGATCCAGGTGGCGTATTTTAAGGATTTCAATCATGCGCTTTCTACAACATTCGCGAGGCGAGTCACAAGAGAGAGGTCTAAGCGATGGGGACCATTTTCTTTTTAAAAATCACAATACGATAAAAGCTTTCCTGTTCTTTGCAAACTAGGATGGTAAAAGCGAGATAGTATATGATATTTTGAGTGTTTATATCATTCCTTTCATATTAGTTGGATCCCATATAATTATGTGATCCTGTTATTATGAAAGAGATAATATTTATATCTGAAATATAATATATATATTTTTTTTGGTAAAAGCGAGTGATCTGCCAAATCTTACCACATGTATTTTCTCGGGAAAATAAAATAATATGTCTCACTTATAATTTTTTTTTTTAAAAAAAATCAACTTCAAAGTTTTTACCATAAATAAATTTGTCCAATTATTTCCAAATAAATAAAAATTTAATAAACAATGGAGTCCGAGCTGAAAGACCTTAATTCAAAGCAAGTCAAGCCGATGACTTCCTCCGATGATGGCTCAGCAAAAGACGACCGGCCGCTTCTCAAGCCGGTCGCAGCTGAGGACATTCAAGAACTGGAGAAGAAATTCGCTCCATACGTGCGCATCGACGTGTACGGCACCATGGGACGCGGCGAGCTCCCATTGGCGGAGAAGTTTCTCATTGGTATCGCCTTGGTCACGCTAATTCCGATACGCGTCGTTTTGGCGACGAATTTGTTGGTTATTTATTACTTGATTTGTCGCGTTTGCACGCTGTTCTCTTCTCCGAATCGAGAGGAAGAGGAGCAGGAGGATTACGCGCACATGGGAGGCTGGAGAAGGTCCGTTATTGTAGTGACCGGGAGATTTTTGTCGAGGGTCATGCTTTTTGTGCTTGGCTTCTATTGGATTAGCGAAACGTTTCGGATTCTCGATGTGCAAGAGAAGGCATCATCATCAGTGGTAACATAATTGTTATCGATTTAATTTTCAGAATTAAAAGATTGAATTTTATGTTAGTTGAGAGACTAGAGACGTCTTATTTTTAATTATACAGAATGAGTCCAAAAATCATTCTAAAGATGAAGCTAAAGATCAAAATGAAGATAATGGAAGGCCCGGGGCAATTGTATCTAATCATGTATCATATTTGGATATTTTGTATCACATGTCTTCTGTTTTTCCAAGCTTTGTTGCCAAGGTTTGTTAAAGTTACCAATCTCGCGAGGTTCTGTTAGTAGTAGCTTATATTTCCGTTATTCCATACCTTTTGGTGCTCCACTGACTTATATCTATTTGTATATTGTGGTGTCGATGAAGAGATCAGTTGCTAAACTTCCTCTGGTTGGTCTTATCAGGTTAGTTCATACTATTATTGTTCAAGGAAAGTTCTGCATTTTACATATTTCAGCTTCAGACAAATGCATATTTTGTTTTTGGAAAGTAAGTTCGGACATATTTGAGGATTCACCTAATTCTTACTTCGTTCATCAAGGGAAAGAAAATACTTTGTAGTTTACTTTCTAACAATATTGTGTTCCTTTAACGTATGCCTTTTGTTGTATTTGTATGTTCAAAATTTCATATCTACAAAATGTGGGAGGAGTTTCAACTCTTTTGACTTGTTTTTGCAGCAAGTGTCTTGGTTGTGTCTATGTTCAGCGGGAGTCTAAGTCATCTGATTTCAAGGGAGTTTCAGGTAGATATAAATTATTGATGCTTGCTTATGTTTTTTTTTTAAATATTTAGTTTGAAATGGTTTTTGGTCAAATTGCATTTGTTTCCATCTCTCTTAATGTTTAATTCAGTGTTGGAAAGATTATGGAACTGTGTTTAGCTCACATTATGCATCGTTGCCATGTTACCCCTCACAACACTGGATGAGTACTGTATTGGACCATTGTAGGACAAAAATGAAACTCACTATTTGAGCATGGAAGCTCCTTTAGTTTCATAAGACGAACTAAATAGAAATATCAGTTATAAATTTCAGGACAAAATCAATCTTGCCTGTCTTGGACATGTCATGTTTTTCTCCTCAATTGGATCCAAGCCATACTCTTGTAGAATGGCCTAGAGACAAAGTCATCATTTGACCAAAGTTCTTTTTTAAGCACAGCTGCTGAATCACTGTCCTTTGCTGATAGGTGTTTTGACTGAAAGAGTTCGAGAAGCTCATCAGGATAAGTCTGCTCCAATGATATTGCTTTTTCCCGGTTAGTGTTTTTGGATCCTGTTTATACATTGTTCTCTAAATGACGTAAATTGCTATGTCAGTGTAATATAAACAAGTGTTATTACCCCTGAACTGACAATCGGATAATTTGTGTGTATGACTTGTATTGGTTTCATGGAACATATTTCATGTTTCAATAAATTAATGAATTTAGAAAACCAGAATTTTATGCCTGGCTTTGTAATGATTCAAGGTGTTTTTGAAGAGGTCTACCTGCAACTCTAATTCTATTTTCTTTTCTTTTAAATTTACAAATTCTTAGCTAATGCTGGATTCTAAAACCACATGATTTTAACTTCAAAATTGAATCCATAATTCCCTAGTGAATTGATAGTCCCTTTGATGATATCATGTTCACTTGATGTGCATGTAAGTTCCTGGCTTAATAGCAGTTGCTGATTTCGTCTTCAATTTCATTACAGAAGGTACAACTACAAATGGTGATTATCTCCTTCCATTCAAGACTGGTGCATTTTTAGCGAGAGCTCCAGTGTTTCCTGTGATTCTGAGGTATCCTTACCAGAGATTCAGTCCTGCCTGGGATTCAATATCTGGGGTAATGTTCTGCAAACAACTTGTACATTAATGGTTTTTTAACAATTTCATATAATGAAAGCTGATTTGTTCCTTGATATCTTGATTTTCGGACACCTGGAGTTGAAATGGTGGATACAAGAAAAGTTACTATGGTTTGGGCTGCCCTTTTTACTGAACCATCATCTAAATACATTAAACTTTTGATGCTTTGGTCATCAAATAATGCCTTGGCATATTGGAACCATTTGTACCTGATTGATTGTTTACTGCCAATAGAATAATTAACTTAAGAATTGATATTGGACTTTGCATGGTAAAATATCATAGGTTTGAGGGAGAATTGATTTTTGAATCCTAGAGTTTGAACAGTCCTGCATAATACCATGGCCAATACTGAAGACAGAGCATTCTTTTTATTCAAACAACATTTTCTTTTCCTCTCCCTCACCATTTTCTTATTCTGCAAAAATGTTTAGAGATTACTCTTCAGGTGCTGATTATAAGATTTGCGGGTCATAAGTCTGCAAAAACTCCACCTATATTCTTGGGCCTAATTATTTGTCCTGCATTGACATGTTCAGACTATTGACAAGTTGGCTATGGAAAAAGAAAAACTGACTATTTTGGGATGCTTCACTCATTCTTGTTCATCTGAGTGGGAGTGGCAAAGGCATAAAATATACAGAATCTGGTTGTGAATCAATCTGCTAGTTGCTCATGCATTAATAGTGTCAGGAAAAATGGATATGTTTTCTGATTGCATGTTTTAAATATATTCTCTTAATGTCAATATGATATTTCCATTTGCAGGCGCGTCATGTTCTTTTCCTTCTCTGTCAATTTGTAAATCACATAGAGGTGATAAGATTACCTGTCTACTACCCTTCCCAGCAAGAGAAGGATGATCCAAAACTATATGCTGAAAATGTTCGAATGTTGATGGCCAGAGAGGTATGGTTATCCTTCTGCATAAAAGCTGAACTTTTGACTTTAAACTTATCTTTAAAGGCCATTCCATGATGACTGCTGATAACTCGTTGCCTTGAAAAACTTAACTGGGCACTGTGATTTGATGTTATTGTTGGGGCCTTATTGTGACGTATCCATCCAAACAATCACAACCGTAAACATAGATCAATAACAGAAGACCATTAACATTCTTGTAAAATGAGCAAGATATTAGAAAGAGTGCTGGATTAGGGGTTGAGACAAACCAGCGATGTAGAAAATATAGTCATGTCAATCCCGGTTTATCCCAAGTCTATTGAAAGAGAAAAAAATTTCTACTAGAAAAAAGGTGATGTTGATGCTTAATCTTTTGCTTGAACTTGAATTTGAATTATGGTCTGTATGATTAATAGTGGCATCAGTGCTTGAATTGCCATTTGTAAATTTGTTTCTGCTTCTGCTTTGCATGCAGGGTAATTTGATACTGTCAGATATTGGACTTGCAGAGAAGCGAATATATCATGCTGCTCTCAATGGTAATAATAGCCCGCCTAGAGTTTTGCATCAGAAAGACGACTGATAATTTTCTTGGCCTTGCCACCAAGTGTTATCTAGTCTCAGTCGAGTTTCGTAGTTTCAAGTAGTCTTTTCTCATGAATGCACTGCTACAAAAAGTGATGTGCCATTATTGTCTTGTAATTTGTTATAATGACCATTGAATAAAGTTTTTAACGTGCTGGTGGGATATCTTTTCTGAAAGCATCCAACTTGAGAGCTACTGTGTGCTGGTTTTGTTACACGTTCTTATGTTAACTATTAGATGCTCTGAGACAGTTTTTGACAGAACTATGTTCCTGTAAATCTGAATAATCTCTTTCGTGTTCCTGCAGGTTTGTTATCCCAAAGCTAATTCGGATTCGCCGTCTGTAAATATTACACTGTATGATTCTATTATTTTCAGAAGCAGGTCTGTCTGATGTTTCCACTCTTATTAGTAAATAGACATTCAGGAAGTTGATCTATTCCATCATAAGATGGCTTAGGAATTTACTGGAATCTGGAGCTGCTTAGACGGTGTCATGGCGAAGCTTAGAGGCTGAAAGTTACCAGTTCTATCGGCTGTCCCTTTTGTCTGCTAGGTTATGGCATCAGCTCCTCCAAAAGGAATGAGGAGCTTGTCATTGTTTCCAAATTGAATTGACATGTACATAAGAATTTTCTTTTGGTGCTAAGCCTGTGTCATCGAGGATCCAAATTTTTTTTAGTTAAGAAGTTTATATTAGCTGGGAACATTTCAGCACCTTAATGGTTTATGTAACATCTCTTGTAATGTATCGAGCTAGCCAGCTAGGCCTTCGATATTAAGTAAATAGTAAGAAGAAAAAATGTTCGTCGTCCAAAAAAAGAAAAAAGGAAGTCTTTCATCCAAATAAAGCAAGATTTAGTTTCTTAAGGAAATTTTGTGTATAAGTATGATTTTTTTTTTCTCTTTTTTCTTTTTAATTTTTCTGCCGTCTCCAAATACAATCTCATGGATTATTGCTCCCAAATATTCGTACAAATTGATGAACAACTTCCAGTAGCATAAATGGGACATTACAATATTACTCGAAGGATACAGAATTTCTAACAGAAAAAAATAAATACTTGCCACAAGTGATATCAGAAAATTTGCATTATACGTACATACTCTTCAAGATGGAAATTCATTGATCCATCATCATGATTCTTCTTTGGCAACGAAGAATTAATTAGCAATCTTAATTCACAATAGTATCTGACAACAGAAGTATAAAGAAGTCAAGCATCACTCAAACTTGCTAAGTCAACAGTATTCTCCCCATTTCGGCACACGTAAAGAACAGATATAAAGAAATCTCTCTATCAAGCTCAGCAGCTTGGTCCCCACTTTAAAACAAATACATGGATGCTAAACAAACCCTCCGAGCAGTCATCTTACCTTTCCTTCAATGAACCATTGTTCGACCTTCTCAATTCCCATGCTGGTAGGCAACCTTTCAAGGGTGATTGTAGAAGCAATGAGGACGTTGACAACTGCTTCTGCCGCATTGAGATTGAAGACAGGCAACTAAATGCACTTCTCAGCCTCCTTTTGTCACTATCAATTGGTTGGTAATTAGGATCATGTCGCACGGCAGAAATCTTCAGGGATTCAGGAAGTACACAGTTGCAGACTGAACCTATCTCAAAGAAAATCAAGATAAACATCATGGATATGTGAAAGAGGTAACCAATCGAAGTACAGGCACACCATCTATTGAAATGGTCTGCCACTCTCAAGAAAAGAATAGATATCAGGTGGCAAGGCACATTGCAGATGGTACATTAAATTGTCAACAACCTCGTGGAAGAAAATAACGTGACAACGAAAGAGTACCTATATTTGCCAGTCGATTCACCCATTTTGGAATTGTTTTCCCGGTTAGCTTATAACAAATGTCCTTGCAAAAATGATTGCAATTCTTGACAATCAAGTGATATGTATCACCATTGTAGCTTGCAGACAGTCTCTCCATGAACTCTCTAACCTGAATGGGATCCAAGCATGTGGTCCCAATGAATATTGATTTCCTGAACTTGAAGCCTGGGCACTGCCGTGGTTCAACCTCAAAAACGCCACTTGTTGGGTAGTCATGAGCTCCAAATGCATATTCTACGCCATGAACTATACAGTGCAGGTGCACTAGATCAGACAATATTAACTCTTGAAAATTAGGGAGTAATATAAAGAGAAATAGATGTAACATGAAAGAGTTTTAATCTATTGCTTTCTGCACAACTTATCAGTCTACTACCTGTGCACGAGGAGGAGCTTAATAGACCTGGTTTCCCTGTCCCACATCATAAGGACAAAGATATGTGCATCTTTACAAGCAGGTTTGATTATTAATTCACAGTTTTTGTTGCAAGTGCCAAAATTTAAGCCCTTGTATTCCAATCTTCCGTTTTTGCCTTCCATTGGTTATCTGTATTTAAGTCTACGGAAAAAAGCGAATAAATTTCTCTCACTCACTCTTTTAAAAAAAGCAGTTAGTTTGTAATGTTAAAACCCATATGGAAACCTCATTTATTCCTTGAAAGATAACATCATTAATGTAATTCACTTTGAAATAGCTACTGAGCATTTAGCAGAAAGTAAACTATAATATTAAGCATCAAATTATATTCATAATTTAGATAGTCAATACCAAGTGATATACAGATTTTTAGGTACAAAATTTAAGAAAAGCAAATGCATGTAACAAATGAATTAAAGCTTACCTTCCACACCAGAGTGAAAGATACCAAGGCCTGCCCAGTAGACATAGCCATTCATTGGTGTCAAGTCGTACACATTGAGATAAACTGGTGCTCGATCTGGACCATAGCTAGTTGACTTTGCTTTGGGAAACAAACAAAAACGGGTCGCTGATTTGCCTTTCAAGCGAAGAGGCACTACCGATTTCCATCCTTTCTTCGATCCAAATTTCATACTTTCTCAATTGCAGACCAGAACTCAATCAGTCCCTGTGTCCAACCTGTTCATACAAGCAAATATGAGAGAATTAGCCACATATATCTATATCTTCTGTCATTTACAGTCACATTACTTTATGTGGTACAAACGCTATAAGCCTAAAAGGGAGAGCCATCCATTGCAAGAAATCAAGATAAAAATATATCCATGTAGGCATGCACACGGTTCAGTTACTGTTGGAAACCATAATTGAACCAAAGCCGAATCGTAAACCGAACAGTAGACCTATGGTTCGGTTGCGGTTTCAGCCAAAGCCGAACCGCAACCATAACCTTAAACCGAACCGAATCGTACGGTTCGGTTTTAAGGTTGAAACCGCTTTTTTTTTTAAATAAAATAATAAAAAATTAAAGATTTACTAAAGCATATGTTGATAATTTATTTAATGTTTTGAAAAAAAAAAACTTGCAATAAATTAGTGTTGAACAGGTGCCTAGAAACATATCTACGTTGTTTCGCTTCAGAACAACCGCAAACTTGGGCAAATTGGTTACATTACGCTGAATTTTGGTACAACACTTTCCAAAGTTTAGTAAGGAAATCACCATTTGAGATTGTGTATGGACGGCCTCCTCCAACATTGTTGCGATTTATTCCAAGAGAGACCCAAGTAGAAGCAGTGGCCCAAGACCTCTTAGATCGAGATGAAGCCATACGGCATCCGCGTTATAACTTGCAGCGACCCCAAGAACGCATGTCCAAATTTTCCAACACGCATCGGAATGATGTTTCTTTTTAAGAGGGGGATTGGGTTTTCTTAAATTGAGAGCTCTTAGGCAACAGTCTCTTGCGAGAAGGATTAATCTGAAACTTGCTGCTCGCATTTATGGCCCTTTTCATATTATTCAACGCGTTGGTTCAGTGGACTATAAGCTCAAACTTCCAAGTGGTTGTAGAATTCATCCAGTGTTTCACGCTTCCCAACTTAAGCGAGCTGTGGGCAACATATTTGTCCAACCGAACCTTCCAGATGGGTTGGAAGCTGATCGAGGTGACGTTTATGCACCAGAAGCTGTTTTGGCGAAGCGCACGGTCTCTATGGATGGGCAGCAAGTTCCTCAAAATTTGGTGCAATGGAAGGATAAGTCTATTGTTGAAGCTACTTGGGAGGATTTGTGGATGCTTAAAGATCAGTTTCCTGAATTTCGCCTCGAAGACAAGGCGAATGTTGACGGGGGCGGCATTGATAGAGCCCATATTCCAGAAATTGATGAAGGTCATACAATGGTGAATGAAGCTGGCAGGATGACAGTTGCTGGAGCAAAGGACAAGAGCACACCTGAAGTGACAGTTGTTGGTACCAGTGTATACAAGCCACTTGTACATAGGGTATATGTGAGGAAGAAAAATAAGAGGAAATAGAATGTGGTCCATGTGCCACATGTCAGCAATTAAGGATAGGCTAATGATGAGAGAATAAAAAGGGGGAAGTGACGGAAAGAGAGGGTATATGGGGAAAAAATATTGCAAGCCAATTTTGGTAGGGGCAGTGAGGCAGAGATCTTTTTGTAAGAGCAGTTTGCTCTGGGCTCCTTGAGCATTTTATCTTGTAATCCTTTATTTCAATCAATAGAAAAGTCTCTTTCCAGTTTCCATTTGTGTCTGATATTTACTAGCGTGTTATTTTTCTCTACTTTGCACAAATCGTTTCCTAACATATTATGTGCAGTGTGTGCTTTATCAAAAAGACGAAATGCAAATTTTTTTTTTAATAAATCATGAATCATCAATCCAATGACATGTCATATCCATGTATGAATGTGATTGTCAATGGTCACTCCAGATGTCACTACAAATAGAAACACGACCTTTAGGTTAAAAAATAATTCTCTTAAATAATTTTGACTTTTTTCATACAATTCCATCAATTTTTTAAATGCAGCAAGATTCAAATTTTCTTGTACTAAATCAGTAAAAGACGCTTTTTCACCAAAAGTAAATGCTAAATGTTTCATGGCAATAAATTTAGTTAGATTATCTTTCCATTAAGATTTATTACATCTAAATAATTTGGTAGAAGAACCTAGACCGGAAGCAAAAAACTGAGTCATTTGTGTTTGTGTTGTATCAATCTCAAACTCAGCTTTATGAGTACTCCTTATATGACCCGTCATAATTCCATACCCATCGGTGTGTTCATATATTTTTCTACAATAATTGCAGACATCATTCTTCTCACCAGTGGCATCATTCACGACCAGAGTGAAATGTTTTGTCAACATTTCAGAACCTCGATTTCTCACTTGAATACGTGAAGTCGTTTCATCGGTGGTATGTTGAGTGGTATCATTGGCCTCAGGAATATTAGTGTTGTGATGAGATAATATCTTTCAATTAAAAAAAAAAAAAAAAGAATTTGAGATAATAAGAATAAATGAATTGAATATATGAGAAATTGAGAGAGTGAAGAGAATAAATTGTTTGTGATTTTGGAAAATGAATTAATGGGTTATTTATAAATTTTTTTGAGTTTTTGTTATGCCTAAAATGCCCCCAAAATATAGTTGTCAAGAGGGGCAATTTACGGATTTTTTATAATTTTATAACATTATTATTAAAAAAAGAAAAAAAGTCGTTGGAAAACTGCTAAAATCGTTAGCTGTTACGGTTGAACGGTTTCAATCGTTAACCGTAACAGCTAACGGTTCAACCGTTGCGGTTTAAACCGTAACGGCTAACGGTTGAAACCGTAATCGTAACGGCTACGGTTGAAACCGTACCAACCGCCCAAATCGACGGTTGGTTTTCAACTCAAAACCGGACTAGATCGGTTCGATTACGGTTGCGGTTCGGTTGACCGGTCAACGTGTCGGTTGACGGTTGGTCAATGGTACGGTTGCGGTTCCGAACTACAATCGTGTGCATGTCTATATCCATGCACTAGGGTGTCAAGCTTCTTAATTTGTGAATAGCACTCCTCCTTCCAAACTCGAGGCACCTCCATGAATCTGTTATAGGAGTATAATAATGCTTGCTGTTGTCCTGACCTTATCACAAGGTTGACTTTCATGGTATAGCTTACTAAATAATCACCAATGCAACCAGCCAAGACTCTCTAGAGCCTTTGAATTTATCAAAGATTATTAAGATACTAAGGAAATACAAAACCCTGACAAATTATTAAGAGATCTACCTTTCAAATTTTGAATCTGATGATATTACTTACATCTCTACATGTTAGTTTGAACTCTACATAAATTCTACTATACAAGAAGTCAAATTCCTGAATACCAAAATTTCCCCACATTGGGAAACTAGCAAACAGAAATGCTGGATTTGGTTTTTAAAAAAAAAAAATAATGCTGGCAAAGTCAATAAGGTGAAAATTGATAGAGAAATCTAGAAACTTTTCATATCAAAGCTTCACTATGATGTTGATTCGTTCAAGTGACTTAAGAGAATACTTTTGCAGCATCAGGTTTATTTTTCCTCTCATTTTCAAACCCCAATGATATCATCATCAACTATCAAGGTTCTTAGGACGCTTAAGAGTCACCAGTCAACTATTAACAGAAAGGAAATGATATATAATCTTCTGCACAAATTGTCAACACTGTAGTTCTAAACAATTTGCAAAATAACATTTAATAAAAGACAATTAGACAAATGGAGCTGGCATAGGGTAATGAAAATCCATTCCAACTGCCTGGGGCTGGAAGGCAACTCATAATCCATATTATATAGAAACCCGGTATTTATTTATAATATTACTTTTATCTTAAACTATCATAAACTGTGTTGAAGTTGCACATTTATGCACCCCCTATCGAGGACCCTTGGTCTGCTTTGGGGTCTGGTGGACCTAGTTGTCCGGCCAGGACCGGCCCAGCTCATCCGAATTTGTTCCTTAGTTCAACGTGGGAGGTCTCCTTGCAAGGTGCGCAACTCGAACCCAGACACTTTGAGCTACATAGGGGTTGAGCATGGGTTCGAGTCGCGCACCTCGCAGGGAGGCTTCCCACGTTGAACTAGGGATCAAAGTGTGTAGACCGGACCAGGCCGGACAACTAGGTCCACTAGAGCCCAAAGCGGACAAAGGGTACTTGATAGGGGGCGCAGAAATGT
>SKCR01013211.1:0-21035 GCA_019454045.1 Zanthoxylum bungeanum
TTATGATAAAATGACGGTCCAGAGGATATGTAAGAAGTAGAGAGAGATAGATAGAGAGAACGTCTGAAAACTAATATGGAGATTATAAAATTTAATATATTTTTATAAATACATATAGGCGGGTGTATGCAATTACTATTTTAATTGATTGTGTTACTTTTTTCTTGTTTTTCTTTCTTTCTTTCTTTCTTTTCTTTTCTTTCCTCTATTTTTTTTTTTTTATGATTTTACAAAATCCATGATTTTTTTTTTTATTTCCATCCAAATTGCCATATGTTTTAAAAAAATTATTGACGACTGTTTTTCATTTTAAATGCAATATAGGAAACACATCCTTCGAACAAACATCCCCCAACTATAAATTTATTTGGTTAGTGGGGACCACACTAACTTATAGAAGACAAATAATCACATAAAATCAGGGTTTAATGTGGTTCAACCGATAGTGGCTCCAACCTACAGTACAGGAGAAAGAGATTAATTTTATTGTGCTCGGTGTAATAACCTACCTAATCACTTAAAGGAATTACACAAATAATCTCTTGGGTTAACAATACGGTCGGGTCAAGACTCACTTTTTAAGTGTTGGAAAATATAAAAGTTGCTAATCCTTCTAAAGTGACTACAACCCTTTTATATAGGCTCCAAAAATCATTGTTCCATTGACTATGACGTCAGCTTACGTCAATTACCCATCATTACAACAATAACTCTCCTCGACCACCCTCAAATCAGTCAATCAGATTAGCTCAATCCTTTGCCACCGCATCGACCTACAATAATCTCTGGTGGCCTACGGTCCTACGGCGGTTACTACCCCGATACTGTACCAGCCTATGACAGCTGGCAGTGCCTACAACCACTGTGAACCGTTGCTTTATTTCCTTAATCAATAGCTTTATAGAAACGCCCCTCCCCAGGCAAGGGATACGTCATACACTCTTATTTCGGTTGACTAATGATCTCATATTCATTCCTCGGATCGGACTACCAAGAAAGATGATACTTCTCAAAGTTCATCCTCTAACTTGACCGAGTCGGGATCATACAAAGTGACACGATATCCAATCCCCCTATAGTTCCTATGAAGATGTCCAAGAAGAAATTCAAGCCCAAAATTATCAAGCCAAATGCGAGAAAGTGGATCCAAGTATATCATGCCTAATAATGTCATGAAGGGATCCAAGAATTACCGGAAGATGCCTCCAAGGTCAAGAGAGTTTGTTGTCGGCCGAATGTCGCATTAGTTATTTTCTTAGTTGCTATTTATTTTTATTAGTTAGGTTCCTTGTCTTGGGGGAGAAAAACACATGTTAAATAAATGCCATGATTGGGTCTTGTTGGGTATAATTAGTGTTATTTATTTAATGACACATGCACGTTGGTCATCAACGTGAGCCATGTAATTTTACGTTAAGGGGAGCCATGCAATTGGTTGCTATTAATTAGGTGTGGCAAAATGAATTGACGAATCGAATTTGTATCGAATTACGAATCGAATCAAAATATGATGGATTCGTATTCGATTCGTTTATTAAACGAACCTAATATCAGGATTCGTATTCGATACGTTTAATAAACGAATCGAATACGAATATTCGTTTAGTCATGATATTATTTAATAACATAATTTATCATAATTTATTTACATTAATTATCAATAAATATATACATATGAAATATGTAATTAATATGTTTACTAAAAATATCTCACCAAATATCGACAATATTATTTTTCTATGGAAATTAACCATAATTTCTTGAATCTTAATTGAAAAATAATAATAACTAGTAAAAGAAAATAATAAAACGAATCAATGAGCTTAAATTCGTATTCGATTCGTTTAATAAACGAATCGAATCGAATTGACATATTTATTAAACGAATTTTAAACCCGTATTCGTTTTAAAGCGAATCGAATCGAACGAATAAACGAATCTTAAGCCAAATTGCCACCCCTACTATTAACATGAGCAATTAGATTAGATTTTAATTATCCATATTGGCATACGTTAGGAGGGGTTTTATTGGGATTAGGATTAATATTATTTTAGTCTTTTAATTATATTAAAATTATGGTCCACGTGTATTATTTAAACATTCTTTTGAGAAATAAAAATTCATATGACATTGGGCCCTAACCGAAGAGAGATTGTTGTGATCAATTCTTATTTTGTTCATTAATTTAGACATCACTTATTAATGGTTGGCATCCTTCTGAGGAGTCTTGCCATTCAAGAATCTTCAAAGAGCCGAGGATCTCCAATAGCACGGATTCTTGGAGGTTTTCGAGGATCTTAGGAGAGGTTTGTTCCTACAAACTTAAATTGTGGTTTTTGAGATTGCGTTTCCGCGTTAGATCTTATCAATTGATACAAGGAGCTCAGGGTTTCAACATCAAATATTCTATTCTATTTTTTATTATTTTATTTTAATTTTGTTTCGGTCTGTTAAGATATGACAAGATATTTTGCCATTTATAATCAATTGTAATTAAGTCACTTGATTATAATTGATTTTGTAATTAATTGTACATTATTACCATAATATTGTAACGGATATATTCCCGAAATATCCAAGTTTGTAAGCCTCTATAAAGGCAACATATGTTCTCACCTTAATGGTCAAGAAAAATAATATTTTCTTCAAACTCACTCTCTCGATTTCTCAGTTTCTAACATGGTATCAGACGCCTAGGTTAATCCCTCAGTTACTGTTTCCAAACAGTTCCTTGTGAAGTTGTTCCACTCTAGGTCCTCCTTATCCTTGTTCCCAAACACTCCAGATTAGATTCTTTTCCAAATCCCTAATAACTACAAACCCTATTCACCAAAACCACCACCCACGGCAGAAACTCCCCCACCCACGGCCACCATCCACTCCCCTATCTCCGGCGATCTTGCACGCCACCTGTTTAACCCTAGTCGTGATGTCACCCTTCCCACCGAGCCTCTCCTTAGCGCGACGCCCCTCCTCTCTCTGACCTCCCCACCGCCTACAACCACCACCATTCAACTCCCTTTAAGCCCACAACCAAAAGCCCCATACTTGGAGTCTCCAGTTTTGCCATCCACGCCCTATTGCCACCACCATCGCTGTTTCTTTTCCCCTTCGATCCTCCTCCAATACGAGCTTCATGACCACCACCGTTAGAATCCTCATCCTTGCCTGCTTCTGCTTCCACCATTGGCACTCAGATTTAGCTTCTTGTCGTTGATTTGGACTAAAGTGTTAGATTTGCAAAAATTCCTTAGTTTTCTGAAGTTTTCGAACCTTGAGGACCTTTTTGAAATTTTCTAAATTGACAAATCTGATATTATGCAGCCCATTCCTACTATTCTCACAGGTTCGAACTACCGTCTCTGGGTCCATGGGATGCGCAATTTTCTCAAAGGCCGAAAGTTATGGCGCTATGTTACAAGCGATATTCAGCTCCCCAAACAGAGTGTTAATGAGCTTGATGATAAGTTTGTGGATCTTCTTGAGGATTGGGATAGTAAGAATCTCCAGATTCTGACATGGTTTCGAAATACTTCTACTCCTTATATTCACCACCAAATTGGGCGCTATGACACTGCCAAAAAAGTCTGGGATTTACTTGAAATGCGATACACTACCTTTGATCTCTCTAGTTAGTACCAATTGTGGGAAGAGTTGCATTAGCCTATTACCAGCTTTCTTGCTAAAATGGAAGCTGTTTGGGATCAACTTGCTATTTCAGAACCTTCGATAGATTGTGTTGTTGATGCGGCCAAATATACTGCACACAGTGAGCGAATGAGGTTAATTCCATTTCTTTTGGCTCTTACTGATGACTTTGAATCTTGCAGAGCTTCTTTATTACATCAGACTCCCCTGCCTATATTGGAAGCTACTGTCTCTCGCTTATTGTCTTATGAAACCCGATTGGGGTTGCTTAAGCCTCCTCAAGATGATACCGTCCTTGTTGTGCCAACAAACACCACTTCAGAGGTGGTACCAAGATCTATCGTACATGCAATAAATCTGGCCATACTTTAATTGAATGCAACCTTACTGAATGTCACAAATGCAAAAAAAAAAAATGCCATATTGCATCACACTGCCCCACTAAGATGGATTACCGCTACTGTAAGCACAATTTAACATTGCCTCACTCGCCCTCCTCGACCCGGTCACCTTCTGAGGCCTGTAATAGCTGCTGCTGCTGCCAATGACGTCAGTATCCCTTCTTCCTCTCCCATATCGACTGGTAATTTAGAATCCCTTCTTAGACAAATACTTTATATTCCTCTCGTTCTTTATACTACATTGTCTACTGCATCAGGTAATTCCTCTTGTTTTTTTTTATTCTGGTTGTTGTAATCACATGACTTCTCAACCTCACTTTTTCTCCATTTTGGATCTAAACACAATTGCACCACCGATACATACTGTCGATGGCTCATAGATGAATGTCAGTCAAACTGGACAAATCACTATCTCTACACTCACACTACCCAACACTTTTTAATTCCCAAACTTACATTTAATCTTATCTCTATTGGACAATTGTGTGAACTTGGCCTTGAACTCATTTTTTCTTCCAATGGTTTTCATGTATAGGATCCGTAAACGGGACAGATTCTTGGGACGGGCCATAGAATTGGACATCTCTTTGAGCTCACTTCCATGCATCTTCATTCCGCTCGTACCTCCCAGTTATGTGCTGAAACTACCTCTTCCTCTCTTCATCTCTAGCATCTACATCTCGGTCATACTTCCTTAAGTAAACTTCATCCTTTGATTTCCAATAGGTCTTTAGGCTCTATTACAATCAAAGATTTACATTGTGTTTCTTGTCAGCTTGGCAAACAACCAGCTTTGTCTTTTAAAAATAATCAGTCTATTTCGACTACTCCTTTTGATTTAATTCATTCTGATATATGGGGTCCCTCACCTACGCCCACTATGGGGGGTCAAGATATTTTGTGATATTCATTGATTATTATTCACGTTTTACCTGAATATTTCTCATGAAACAGCGGTCCGAACTTCCCCCAACTTTACATTGACTTTGCCAAAATGGTAAAACTCAATTCTCCAAAACCATCAAAATACTACGCACCGACAATGCTATGGAATATCTTGACTCTAAGCTTCAATCTTTTCTCACTGATCACAGTACACTAGTACAATGATCATGTCCATATACATCTCAGCAAAATAGACGAGCTGAACATAAACTTCACCATATTCTAGATATAATTCGATCCATGCTCATTTCATCCTCTTACCCAGAGAAATTTTGGGGCGAGGCCGCCCTCATAGCCGTATATATTATCAATCGAGTACCCTATACTGTAGTCCACAAGTCTTCATATGAGTGTTTGCATGGTATTTCACCTTCCTATGAGCTTCTTAAGTTTTTGGGTGTGCATGCTTTGTCCTTCTCCCTTCAACTGAACATCACAAGTTAGAACCTCATGCTCGATTATGTTGTTTTTTAGGTTATGGTATCGTACACAAAGGCTATCATTGTTGGGATCCTGTGTCACAAAAATTCGAATCTCCCATCATGTCGTCTTCTGGGAACACGTAATATTCTCATCTCTTTCCGACTTCAAAGTACCTTCCTCCTCCCACCTTCCGTTATTTACTAACCCCTCTATAGAGTTGTTTCCTAATAATGATGATACAGGACACATGTACGAGCCTACAGATGACCAATCTATTTTCATGTTTGCTCCTGATGACGCCTCGCCTGCTGATCCTACTACTGCTCTTGTTGAGATAGAAAACCACCTTGATGCATCCTCCTCTCGTTATCCTACTCGAGTAAGACATCATCCTCCTTATCTTAACCAATATCACTGTTTCTTTATTATTGTTTCCTTACATGAACCACAATCCTATAAAGAAATATCCACTGATCCTCACTGGCAACAAGCTATGCAAGAAGAATTACATGCGTTGAACAAGACCGGTACTTGGGACTTAGTTGACCTTCCTGCTGGTAAAATTCTTGTGGGGTGTAAATGGGTGTATAAGATTAAAACTTGTTCAGATGGCTCTGTTGAACACTATAAAGCATGCCTTGTTGCTAAGGGTTTTACACAAGAATATGGGTTGATTATGAGGAAACATTTGCTCCAGTTGCTCGACTCACATCAGTCGCAGCTTACTTGCTATTGCCGCTGTTTAAAATGGAGTTTGTTTCAAATGGATGTCAAGAATGCTTTTCTCAAAGGTGATTTTTCTGACGAAGTGTATATGAAACCACCCTGGTCTTTCTCATCCATCAAACAAAGTGTGCCGCCTACGACGAGCTCTCTATGGTCTGAAATAAGCTCATCGGGCATGGTTTGATAAATTTAGTACTGTTATTCATCAGCTTGGGTTCACCTCCAACCCACATGACTCGGCTTTATTTATTCGTAAATCTGATAATGGTATTGTTTTGTACTTCTTTATGTTGACGACATGGTTATCACGGTGATGATACTTGTGGAATCACTGATCTCAAGTAGTCTCTTAGTAGCCAATTTGAGATGAAAGATCTCAGTATGCTGAGCTACTTTCTCGGTCTTGAAGTTACCTCATCTGATGATGGA
This sequence comes from Zanthoxylum bungeanum, assembly GCA_019454045.1. Classification (NCBI taxonomy): domain Eukaryota; kingdom Viridiplantae; phylum Streptophyta; class Magnoliopsida; order Sapindales; family Rutaceae; genus Zanthoxylum; species Zanthoxylum bungeanum. Next base: position 6,574 of record SKCR01013211.1, read on the forward strand.
TTTTATCTTTCCCATGCAAAATATGCATTTGATCTCATTTCTCGAGCTGGTCTGGCCGACAGCACGACATCCCCTACTCCCATTGAGTATAATGTTCGGCTTACCCCTATGGATGGATCCTCTCTGGATGATCCTACTCTCTACCGTAAATTAATTGGTAGCCTAATTTATCTTACAGTGACTCGACCAAATATTTCTTATGCTGTTCACATTGTTAGTTAGTTCATGGCTGCTCCTCGTTCCACCCATTATGCTGTTGTGTTTCGTATACTTCGCTATCTTAAAGGCACTTTATTCTACGGTCTTCACTTCTCCTCCAATTCTTCCCTTGAGCTTCGTGCTTATTCCGACTCAGATTAGGCGGGCGATCCTACCGATCATCGATCCACCACTGGCTATTGCCTATTCCTTGGTGACTCTCTTATATCTTGGCGTAGTAAGAAACAGACTCTTGTTGCTCGATCTAGTACTGAGGCTGCGTATAGGGCTCTTGCTGATACTACAGTCGAGCTATGATGGTTATGATGGCTGTTGGAAGATATTGGTGCCCCTCAACCCCCTTCTATCAGACTTTACTGTGACAACCAGAGTGCTATTCAAATCGCTCATAATGATGTCTTTCATGAGCGAACCAAACATATCGAGATTGATTGTCACTTCATCCGTCAGCATATTATTCAGGGCACTGTTGAGTTGATTTATCTCCGATCCGCTGATCAATTGGCGGATATTTTCACGAAGTCATTTCTTCCCAGCCGCTTTCTCACTCTTGTTTCCAAACTTAAGTTGGTCCCTTTACTACCACCTTGAGTTTGAGGGGGGATGTTAAGATATCGCAAGATATGTTGCCAATTATAATCAATTGTAATTAAGTCAATTGATTATAATTGATTTTGTAATTAATTATACATTATTACCATAATATTGTAATGGATATATTCCCGAAATATCTAAGTTTATAAGCGTATATAAAAACAACATATGTTCTCACCTTAATGGTCAAGAAAAATAATATTTTCTTCAAACCCTCTCTCTCGATTTCTCAGTTTCTAACACGGTCAATCACATTTGCGTCAGTTTCGCAAACAGATTATCGTAAATCGCAAGGTCTGATTTGAGTCAATTTCGCTAACCGCTCTTTCAATTTGCGTCAGTGTTTGGTTGTCTTGTTATTGTTTCTTTTGTCTATGCAAATTAAAATGCTCACGTCAGTCAATATTTTATTTTTGCTTTGCATGCATTTAAGTTGCTTAGTTTGCATGCATATTAGTTCTGATTTCGTCAGTTGCTTAGTTTCGTCAATTGCATGCATATTTCGTTATGTTTTTCTTTGATGAATCTTGTTGTTTGAGTCGGTAAAAAAAATACAAATTAAGAAAATTTAGTCACTTACCTTATGTGTTAAGTTTTGTTAGGATTTTATTTTGGTGTTCCTTAATCAAAGATGTGTTATTTGATTGAATTTTCATTTAAATTTGAGTGAATTACATAGCATGTAAATGTGATTTTTGTGTTTTATTTGTTGAGTCTTAGTTACTTGAGTCAAGTCGTCATTGAGCTTTCGTATCTTAATTTCTCCTTGAGTCTAATTAATTTCCCTTATTTTCGCTTGTCGTTTTGACTCGTCTTTTGATCGTTGATAACTCTTTATTTGATCTTGAGATAGTGGACCAAATTTCTGATATTGATACTAAAATTACCACAATATAGGGTAAGTTTGAGAATTTGAGTGTGGAATATACGAGGTGCGTGATTCTCAAGATAAAATACATGAGACTATGGAGAGTTTATCAAGAGGTATTGCTAGCCTTTAAGCTAGTAGTGTCCAGAGGGAACAACTGATGAGTGGTAATTATATTACTATTTCCCACTTATTTAACCTAATATTTTGTATAGTTTCTCGAGTTTTATGAACGTTTTGATGTGTTTTTGTTTATTTTGCAGATAAAAATAATATTGGGACTTAATGGAATCAACTCAGGGCTAAAACGATGAAATCCAGAGAAAAATGTCAAAAATGAAAATTTACTGTACTCGTCACGAAGTGCAGTCCGAAATTCCAATTTTGTGCAAGTTTGGTATTTCGGCCATAACCTTTTCATCTGATATCTGATTGAGCTGATTCAAGTTGTAGATTAAAGAAGACCCAAATATTTACAACTTTGAAATTTTAAATATTTTTCGAATTCATAAATTTTCAAGACCGAAATTAACAAATAATCTAATGTGTTTTGTATAATTACTAAAGTCATTATAAAAAAAATGGAAAATGACAATTTACAGTTGTCAAACTTCCATAAAACATGCTTGCATGTTTGGTGGAGTGTTTTTTGGAGTGTCTTGTGGCATATTTGGTAGAGTATTTGGTGGAGTATTTTGTGGAGTGTTTGTTGGAGTGTTTGGTGGAGCAATTGATGGAGAAATTGATGGAAGTCTTTAGATTTTCATATAAATACCAAGCCATTTCATTTGTAATTCTCATGCTTTCCTTAGGTTTTTATAAGGAATTTAAGGATTGCATCTTGTTTGTATTTATTTTCAGTATTTAATTTATGCATTTTTATTTTCAGTAATAGTAGTAGTTTATTTTCTTTTATTTACTTTTATGTTTTATAGTTAATTTTCCGTCGGGGGAAGGGTGAAGCTTTTATTATTTTAGTTTAGATCAATCTCCCTTAATTACGATATATAAAATTATAATTTAACATAAAAGGTTATACCACCTTAATGGCTGGTTTTATTTATTTGACATAATGTGACACCGCTTATATGGCCGATCTTTATGTGACTGATGATTACCGTCTATATGGCTGGTTTATGGACAAATAATGATACCGCCTTTATGGTCGGTCGGACTTGATTAAAATCTGACTTAATGAGGACACCACCTATATGGCTGGTTGATAATATCACTTATAAATTCTATATTATAGTAAAAGAGATTTCTAAATTAGAAATAGTAAAGGTGGATCCCTCAACCCCCAGTATTTTATGTTTATTCTAGGGAAGTGATGAAACATAATATCCACACACTTAATAATTAATTTTCTTTTTATGGGTAATTCCTTAGTTTGTTTATTGAGTCTTAAGCTTAATGCTTCTTGCTAATTGGCTATTAATAAGATTGATTTGGTAAACTTAAAATGAACTTGACGAAAAGGGATTTTAGGTTTCAGCCTTAGATTCAATAGCTCATGATCTTCCCTGAGGATAAATAACCCTTTAATAGATTTCCTTACATGATAGCCACTTTTGGAACTTGAACTTAATGAATTCAGGTAACTTGGTTAACATAGACATATGATTAATTGGATTATTTGGGTATTTGCGTCTGACCATCGACAGAGGCTTTTGCATATCTTCGTGTTCCAGGTTAGCAAACTTACTTATTACACATAATAAGAGAATCAATTTATCTTTAGGATAATATTGTGTGGAATCACAACCTTAGATCTTTTTGTCTTTTATTTATTTTTCTTAGTATTTTCTTTTGTTTATTTTATTTATTTTATTTAAGCAAATCTACATTCAACCAACTAAAAGTAATCAATCTCTTCTCCCTTAATTAGATATTTGTAAATAAATAGTATCAATAATTAATAACAACAGTAGGAATTAAGTCCTTGTGGGATCGATATTTTTATACTACTTGAACGATATGTGCGTTTGTGTTATACGCGTGTGATTACGCACCGGTCAACAACCACCACCACCACTAGTGCCATCACCATAAAATATGCTGCCACCACCAACTTGAGTATGAGGATGAGAATACATACATAAGTTTTGATGATATGAATGACATGTGAGAGATATATATGGGCCTCGAGATAGGAGGTATGAGTGGAGGCATAGAGAAAAGATAGACGACTTGATAGAGATCATAAGCAATGAGATAGGTATGGGTATGATGATCGAAGATACCACGATGTGAGGGATGGAGTAGTTGGAGATTTGGGGAGCATTAAGATGAAGTTTCCATCATTCCAAGGAAGAAACGACCTAGAAGCATATCTTGAGTGGGAAAAGAAAAGAAATCGAGCTAATCTTCAACTGTCATAATTATTTAGAGGGCAATAAGCTTAGATTGGCAGTTATTGAGTTCATGGATTATTCTCTGAATTGGTCGGATTAGTTAGTTATTAGTAGGAGATGGGACCATGAGAGGCCTATTGAGAGTTGGTCAGAATTGAAGGCTCTTATGTGGAAGCTATTTATACCTAGCCATTAACAATAAGCTTAGATTGGCAGTTATTGAGTTCATGGATTATTCTCTGAATTGGTGGGATTAGTTAGTTATTGATAGGCGAATGGACCGTGAGAGGCCTATTGAGAGTTGGTCAGAATTGAAGGCTCTTATGCGGAAGCTATTTATACCTATCCATTACTATCGAGAGTTGTACCTTTATCAAGGACCTATGAGTGTCGAGGATTATTACACAAAGATGAAGGTTACTATGATTAGTGCAAATATAGTGGAGGATATATAGGCCATTACGGCGAGGTTTTTTTTGATGGATGGAATAGGGAAATAACCAATATATTGAAGTTGCACCATTATATAGAGTTGGAGAAGATGTTATATATGGCCATCAAGGTCGAGAGGCAATTAAGAAGGAAATCGACCTCTAGATATTTGTCAAAGTCATCATCTTCATGGAAGGGTAAATGAGATAATGAAGAAGAAAAGGTTAAAGAAGTGTCGAAGCTGTGGTGCCTATGACTATAGATGTACAATGTTTCAAGTATAATATAAAGGGTCACATTACATCACAGTGTCCTAACATACGAACTTTGATTATTGGTCAAGATGGCGAGTTAGATTCCACAAATGGGGAATCAAAAGATAAGATGCCACCTTTGGAGGATGCGAGTGATAGAGGTGTTGTGTATCTACATAAGGTTGCAACATTGGTGTCTATGAAGGTGTTGACTATCAAAAAGGTCACACTCGATGTATTGTGGATGGCAATGGTTATTTTGTTATTATTGATGGAGGTAAGTACTTGTATACTGTTTTTATGGATTTTAACCCCCTGTGGCGCCTTTATGAGGTCTAGACTATCAGAAAATGGCTGATCCACTGCCCTTTGTCGACATAGTCCTGTTCGGATATTGCTCAATCTTTACTCACGACTTGGGTAATGGATGCCTGATTAGTTTGATGATTTTTTTTTTAATTCTGATTTTAGAAAGATTTATTTCTATATAAGTTGAATTTTATAAGACGACTACTGTATTTTGATCTATGATGACTGTATGGAGTCTGTAGTGTGATTTTCAATTTTGATAATGAATATGTTTATCTGTAAGGAATCCGCATTGTCTTTTTTGTTTATAGGTAAAAAAAAGGTTTGCCTATAAGGAATCTATGTTGTGTTTTCTAATTCTGATAATGAATGTATTTGTTCATAAGGAATTTACATTCTGATTTCCGTGTCTACTAACTAATGAGATCGACTTATGGTGTTTACATTTTGATTTATGTTTCTGATAATGGGTGAAATGGACTATAAGGAATTTGTAACGTGATTTTCGTATTTGATATAAAATGTGATTACCTGTAAAGAATGTTTAATATATTTTCTGTTTCTGTAATGTGTGCAACTGTCTATAAAGAATCTATATTGCGTTCCGTTTCAGATAATGAATGTCATTTGACTGTATAGTGATCACTTGTATGTTTCCTTTTCGTTGTGTTAAGGTTTATGATCCGTAATATAATTATTGATTGGTGTACAAAATAACTCATATAACAATAGTAATAAAGAATTATTCCAAAAATACATATTGGCATTCATCCCAAGTCATAAAGAACTAAATTACATAAAGAATTACTATATTTTTGCTAATTCCATCTCATGTTTACTCACAACTTTCACCTCATCACCCCTATTGTTAATCTACATATATCATTTAGAGACATTATTCATATATTGCATTTATTATGCATTTGACTAGCTGTTTATTTTCAATGATCCTCATTTTTTATCTAAATCATTCACTTAATTTTTGGAATCAAAGAAAAGCATGCACTAAGCTTGTTAATCTACACTAATAATGGTATTGGGTTCAAGGAGCTGCATTCTTTCATTTTTAGTTTGATGTATCTTTGAAATTCCATTAATCTTGTGAAACGACTGGTAGTTCTTACTACTGCCTACAGTGATACCGTTACGTACGAGATGAAGGCAAGTAAAATAATTTAGGATGAGACTCAAATATTCTTATGAAATGAATTTGGAGATGATCGGTAAATTTCTCGAAATTCCGGGACGAGACTGTACCACATTACCTCTGAACTACCTATAGTATTTGGGGCATAACGTTGTCATACGATCTCCAAATTTTATGTCGTCGGAAAGCTGAGATCGAGACTACAACTTTCTTGTTAAATATTTTTCAAAATTTGGACCAGAACCAGGTCAAAAATACGAATCAAAATCTGGATTAATAGTGATTTCAGACTAAAATGCAAAAATCTCATTTTCTCTCCAAGTTTCTACACACTTCTTCAACTTTTAAAATATCTAAGGCACTCCCACTATATAAAGTAAGTACTATTCATAAAACACAAAATTTTTAGAAAGAAAGAAGAAGAAAAACATGAGCAAGAGAAGAGAATGAAAGAAAGAAGAAGAAGAAGAAGAAGGAAAAGAGGAAGAAAGAAGAAAAATAGAAAAGAAAGAAGGGAAGAAGGAAGATGAAACAAAGATTGATCAAGGCAACCATGGAGGTTTGAGAATGAAGAAAAATCAGAAGGTAAGAAAACTTGACCCAAATTTTTATTTAAATGATGAATTTGATGATTTGATGATTGTATTATATTGACGATATGAGTGTGATGATGATTGTATGATTTCCTTGTTTGAAACAATGAAAATGAGAAAAACCCCAATTTGTTAAAGTTTGGGTGGTAGAATATGAAATATAGATTGGAAGTTGGATTGAAGACAATTTGAAGGTTTGATGTATGATTAAATAAGTAAAAGATGAATTATTTTGATAATAGTTTTGATATGGAATAAAGGTGATTAAAGTGGGTTAAATAGTTTTGATGTTAGTAAGTGATTTAGTGTAAAAAGAGATGAATTTAAGGTTTGATGCGTGTGAAATTGAGTATATAATGATGTTTTGTATATTGATTTTTATATTGAAAGTGTTGAAATGGAGTAGAGTAGAATAATTTTATGAATGAATTATGGAGGAAGTGTTAGAATTAGAAAGGTTTAAAGCTTGATTTAGGAAGTAATGGATTGTGATTTGATTAGTAGTTAATGATGTTAAAATGGTAGTTAGTATGCGATGGTTAAAATTCTGTTGGGAGTTATTGGATTGATGGAATTAGAAAAGAAGGCGAAACAAGAAAGTTACATGGCGATGTTGGTTTAGGATATTTTATGAATATGTTGTGTAGAATTGCTTATGAGTTACGTTTCTAATGTCTTATTGATGACACGTAAATTTATCAATAAACAAGATCTATAAGGTAGTAACATATCCAAAGTTTAGAATTTTTGGACGTAAGATGAAACCGGGCCGAATTTTTGAAGTTAGGCAATCTGCTGTCCCAGTACCCAGTTTTTCCAGCCGCATAACCCCCGAACTTCAGTCCAGAACTTGAGTTCTGGGAATTGAAACTGTGATCCGTAAAAGCCAACATAACGTAGACATAAAAATGAGTATTCTATTAAAATTTCAGCCCAAAATTCAACCCCTATTTAGTGCACCGAATTTTCATAGTCAGTGTTGGCGCACTGAAATTTTCTAGATAGAGGGCAAAATATGGAGTTTTGTGAAGTAGCTTGTGAAATCCTCGAACAAGCGTAATAAAAATTAATAGACCACCCCAAAATGATTAGTAACATAGCGAGTATGAGTTAACCTGAATAATGAATAAATTTTGTTAAGAAATGATATAATTCGCAACCTTGGTACTAACGAATTTTGCTAATTCTAGATTATCTCCAGGAGATACAAATTCACCACCATCGCAAGGTGTCATAAGCAAGTTCTGAACCAGTGAGTGGACCTTTTTTCTTTAACTAGTTTTATTTATTAAGTTTTTGATATCAGACTTATTTTATGCCTTAGGGCATTAGATTTCTTATTTGCTTTTATTACTTGAAATATATGTTTTATGCTATGTTTTAGTTGTGTTTTACACAGAAAAGTTTTATAAGCATAAGATTATGATTTTTCGGGAAGGTAAAACCTCACTGACAGATACATTCACACGCATATAATGCAAGCGCACGTATCGTTCAAGTAGTATAAAAATATCGATCCCACGAGGACTTAATTCCTACTGTTGTTATTAATTATTGAATCTATTTATTTACAGGTATCTAATTACAGGGAGAAGAGAATGATTGCTTTTGGTTGGTTGAATGTGGATTTGAGAATTAAAATAAAAATAGACTCAAAAGAAAATACTAAGGAAAATAAAAGAAAAGACTCAAATATCTAGGGTCGTGACTCTACACAATATTATTCTAAAGATGAATTGATTCTCTTATATATATGTAATAAATTAGTTTGCTAACCTGGAACATGATGATATGCAAAAGCCTTTTCCGATGGTCAGACGCAAATACCCAGTATAACCCAATTTAACCATATGTCTATGTCAACCAAATTACCAAGATTCATTAAGGTCAAGTTCCAATTATGGCTACCTCCACCCGATAGGTATATTCCTATCCTGTAAGGAAATCTATCAAAGGGTTATCTATCCTCAGGGAAGATCGTGAGCTATTGAATCTAAGACTGGAACCTAAAATCTATTTTCCAAGTTCATTTTAAGTTTATCACATCAATCTTATTAGTGATCAGACAACAAGAAGCATTAAGCTTAAGACTCAATAAACAAACTAAAGAATTACCCATAAAAAGAAAATCAATTATTAAGTGTGGATATTGTGTTTAATCACTTCCCTAGAATAAAAATAAAATGCTGAGGTTGGGGGATCTACTTTTCCTATTCCTAATTTAGAAATCTCCTTACTATAATATAGAATTTATCAGTGATATTACGAACCAGCCATATAGGCGGTATCTTTATTAAGTCAGATTTTAATTAAGTCCGACCAGCCATAAAGGCGGTATTATTATTTGTCCATAAACCAGCCATATAGGCGGTAATTATCTGTCACTTAAAGACCAGCCATATATGCGGTGTTATTTTATGCCAAATAAATAAAACCATTTATTAGGGCGGTAATCCTTTTATTTTGAATTATAATTTCTACGTTATAATTAAGGGAGATTAATCTAAACTAAAATAATAAAAGCTTCACCCTTCCCCAGTGGAAAATTAACTACTAAACATACAAGAAAATAGAAGAAGAATAAGAACTACTACTATTACTGAAAATTAAAATATATAATTTAAATATTATTTATATTTACAAAAATATATGCAATCCTCTAAAAACAGAAAAAAAACTCCCAAAGAAAGCACACCCAATAAGGTGCAAATGAGCTCAATTTATAGGCAAAATTCATCGCGACGCTAAAGGTCTTGGCGTCGCGACGTCGAGACACGTTTTTGGTATACGCGTTTTGACCATGAACATTTCATCGGTGTAATCTGGTGATGACACATGTCACGCGGTGAGACGGTGCAATGGGAAGCTGACACGTGGCAAGCGTTGATTGGCAGATGTTTCGGTTCAACAAGAAGGCGACACTGGCACGCGATAAAGATCGGTCCAATGAGAGCTTGACACATGGCAGAATATGATTCGTCGATTTTTCGGTCCAATGAGAAGGCGACAGATGGCATACGCTGTGTTTGGTCAAATATGATTGTGACACGTGATACTTCAGTGTGTGTTAGCAGATCAGCATGATGGCGACACGTGGCACGACGCACGTTAGTAAAGTCAAACTTCTCAGATTCTGACACGTGGCACGGCGCACGTTAGCAAAATCAAACTTCTCAGATTCTGACACATGGACCTGACACATGTTAGCATGGACCCGGCGCATGTTTACGCGTCGTGACGCCAAGGGTTTGCGCGTCGCGAAGCTGGAAAATTACAAAAATGCCCTTTTTCATCCTTTTTTTTTACTGTTTTGACCCCAAATTGCTTCCAATGTTTTCCAAACTTTATTTATTTGTAAAATAACAATAAAACACATACAAATGTTCACAAAACCCGAGAAACTATACAAAATATTAGTTTAAATGAGTGGAAAATAGTGATATAAATACCACTCATCACACCACCAAACCTAACGTTTTGCTAGTCCTCGAGCAAAATATAAAATAACACAAATAAAATTAACTAAGCCACTTTCGTAGGGATCACGATTGCATTTAGCGTATGCAATAAGCCTTTAAACCCCTAGGTGCCCTAGTGGACGAGTTGTAGTCTCCTGAGGGTTTAAAGCAATGATACCCACAGACATTTTACAGAAGTAAAAAGAAAGTAAAACTAATGCACACAAAAGCAAAAAAGACAAGAGAAAAGAGAATAAAGAGGTTAGTGACTAATTAAGTGAAATTTATACTCCAAGTTACCAGTTTTTTTATTTCTTTTTAAACTACCGAATAAGTAAATTCTTCGATTATATTTACCATTCTCCATATACACAGCCAACAAACTATTAATCAACTCATTTTTGCCCACAACAGTCACAAGTGCAGTTCATAAGAGAGTAATATTTTTGTCCTAAAATTCTATCAAATTTCACAACTTTCTGTAGCAGTGGAATAATTTTTTCGGATTTTTCTGATTTTTTCTTTCTTTTTCTGATTTTATTTTTTATTTATATACAATATCTTCCGTCTATGTAGCGAGCTTTGGGCTGGTGGCTCACAAACTAGTTGGCTTTAGGGTACCAGGTGCTAAGACACCCCTACAGACTTAATTACTCAGACTTCAGATATATATATATTTATTTATTTATTTTGCAACATTTTCTATCTATGTAGCGATATTTTGGCTAGTGACTCCCAAACCAGTTGGTTTTTGGACACTGGGTGTTAAAACACCCATATGGACTTAATGACTCGGATCTGAGATCTCAGATATTTTTTTTTACTCTATTGCCATTTATAGATGCTTCCTCCAATTAAACTAGAGCACTGAATATTATAAACTTTTCAATTACAGCTCATGTCCGTATATTACTATGCATATTAATAATACCTGTCAACTGAGCATATGAAGATCATTTTAGTCAGTTTTATGGAGAATTTACAAATTAAATAATTTAAAAGGAAATAAACAAAAATTAACTTGTTTCGAAAATGGGTTGAAATACGTATCAGGAGTGGAAACTCCTAACACAGTTATCTCTCACCAATTTCACCTTTTTAGTCAAAATAAAAACACAAAAACACAAAATATTTTTGTAATTTTTGAAAAATTTTCAATTTTTTGTATTTTTTGAAACAAATTTGGACTACAAATCTAATAAAAATAACAAAAAATGAACAAGATACTAATCAATTATTCCCTCCCTCAAACTTAAATGAGACATTGTCCCCAATGTCTTAAACAATAGAAGATGAGTTTAGAAAATCATACCTGCTTAGCTGAAATTCACCGGAAAATAAAATATTACCAATTAAGATCTATGTCTAATTTAAGCTTTTTACCACGATCGCTATCTGACCAGTTCAACTTGGAAAGAATAGGGTCGAGTTTTGGTTCAGAGGTTAGGATTTGGTCAATTAATTCTTCGGCCTTTGTTGCAGTCGGGAAAATATCTTGTACTGATTTTGTGACGAACCCATGTCTTTTATCTTCCGCAAGAAATACAAACAGAAAATCGAAGAAATGTTCAATGTTAAGTAATCCAATGGGCTTCCGATGAATATTCAAATGCGCCCATGATGCTACTGTGAATATTTCTTCAATTATTCCAACCCCACCGGGTAACACAATAAACGCATCAGCAGTATTGACCATTTCAATGAGTTATTCAGACATCTCTGATACGATGGGTTCATCTCCATTTGTTGGTCCAATTAATTATTCGTCCGCCAAAGTTTTTGGAATGATTCCCAAAACATGACCGCCACCTTCCTGGACGGCTTTTGAAATGCTTCCCATCAATCCAAGATTGCCACCACCATATACTAGGTGCATATTTTTCTCTGCTATGACTCGCCCCAATTCTTTTTCAGCCTCAATGAATTCTGGTTTATTACCAGAGTTGGATCCACAGAAAACACAAATTCGCTTGAATCACTGTTGTGAAGCTGCTTCCATTTTCTCTCTCTTGTTTGGATGTATATCTAGATGTGTTGAAGAGAGAAATATAGGGCTGAATTTATAGAGCCTGAAAATGGGTGAGTAATAATTACACTAGTATTTGCTAAATGATAATTATTAGATGAACGTTAAAATAAATCGTGAAAAGTCAAAAAGTTTAGATCTTGTCGGCGAAATTTAAAGAAAATAACAAAAGAAAAGCAAATCAAAGTAATTATTAAGGCAACAAAATTGTGTACGCAAAACGCCACTCATTTAGTATAAATTCATAAGGATGCGTCTCAATAATTCATTCTTTACTCAGCCATCTCAAATGAATTAGCTCTTTTCTTTATGATTGCCAAACACTTTTCCTTCTGCCTTAAAATGCTCCGTTGTGTTTTTTCCTACAAAAATAACACACAAAATTAAAAATTCTACAACATGTATACATGAGAATAAACATTAAAACAAATTACATTGGTTGTCTCTCTACTAATGTTAAATTTTTCGTCTTTAGCCAGACGTGACTGAAATCCATCTGTCAAGGCGGTTTAAGCGTCGTTTTGGATGTCCGATTAAAGACAATCACATGTGCATTGCTTTTGAAAGGTCTCTTCTAACGGTAAAGTGGCAAAAAGAATTTTATCTCATTCAGTGGTTGTGCCACCTTCTTAAACTTTGTCGCTCCAGTGGTTCCTGAAAAAGAAGAAAGAAAATCAGGAGGTCTCGTATAGTGTTTGACTTGGAATGGGAGTTCCATTCTTTCAAGATTTTGGGCGATATCTCTAATCTGTACTCCCCAAAAAAGTGATGTTTCTCTTGAATGCACTGGATCTTCAATAAGGTCAGATATTTTCTTTTCTTTTTGCTCAGCTTCTTGCTCCACCATTTCTTCACAGATGTATTTTAGGATTTCTGCGTTCAATTATTCATCTGTTATCTGTGAAATGCATGCTCTATAATTGTCAACCTGAGGATGTAAAAATGTGTCTGATTTTAGGTCTTCATCTTCTGAAGTTGATGTGACTGGCTCAGGTAGATCTACTTCAAACATCGTTGCAAAGCATGCTCCAAGATCTTCATTTTGAGGATTGAAAGTTTGATACTCCCTCGTTGGTGCAGTTAGTACAGTTGGTACAAAGAGCTCAGCTTCATCATCAGAGTCGGAATCTGAATAATAAAAGTCAAACAGAGACTTTACCGGTTCGGGTTCCTACTGGTTCCTGATACTGCTCAGTCTCTTCCTCTGCTAATGTGTCACCGTGAAATGCTTGGTACTCGAAGGCTTCGTCAGTTTCATCTGAAAATATTTCTTGAGGTATATAGCTCAGGTTTTCTATTAATTGTCTTGTTTGATCAGTCAGTCTCTGAATGAATTCTGATTGTCTTTGAATACTTTTAAATTGCTTCTGGCATGTTTCAAGCATTGCATCCAACTCTTCGTCTCATTTCTTGTTCCAATCTTTGAGCATGTCAATAATTTGATCTTCCTCTGATGGTTCTGGTTCTTATTAAAGATAGTAGGTATGTGGTGGATAAGATAGAAAATGTGGTTTTATGAAATGTGATGGCTCTTCATACCATAAAGGATTTTGATAGCTCTGCCACACTGGATTGTAGTTGTACTCGCAATGATTTCTCGGGTGGTTACCATTACATATGTCACATCTCCCCATTGCGTTCTGTTGAGCAAATGTAGTATTGCGTGGTTCTGGCATCCAGTGATAATTGTTAGGCTGGACAACAGGCCTCAGAAAACCGGACTGTTGCTCCCAGATTTTGAGTGTATTTTCTTGTAAAGCACGTAATCTCTCAATCTCCCAATAGTGTTCCATTTTTCAACCACCTGAAATAAAAGAAAGAAATAAAAAATATAGATAAAAATATAAAGAAAATTAGATATAATTAAATTAGATAGCTTCAAAATTAATAACTCAAGAAATATAAGTCCCCGGCAACGGCGCCAAAAACTTGACCGGTGCATTCACACGCGTTTAACGCAAGCGCACGTCGTTCAAGTAGTATAAAAATATCGATCCCACGAGGACTTAATTCCTACTGTTGTTATAAATTATTGAATCTATTTATTTACAGGTATCTAATTATAGGGAGAAGAGAATGATTGCTTTTGGTTGGTTGAATGTGGATTTGAGAATTAAAATAAAAATAGACTCAAAAGAAAATACTAAGGAAAATAAAAGAAAAGACTCAAAGATCTAGGGTCGTGACTCCACACAATATTATTCTAAA
>SKCR01013212.1:0-21045 GCA_019454045.1 Zanthoxylum bungeanum
ATGAGCGCGTATGACAAGTATCTAAACGAATATTGTAAATTTAATACTTGTCTCCCACTATTTTTCGGCGAGCCTCGAACCCTCTGTTGAGTACTCAGGAAACCTTGGTTCCTAGGGGCTAGGATCCCGTTAAATAGCACACAATCTTGACTTTGGCCAACAAATTGTATGATAATTAACTAGGTAGATCTCTAAGATCAATTGGATCCCATCCAATTCCTAGATCCAGTAGGTGGACATCCAAGTCCGAAATCTTATATGCCAATATATTGCATAACTTTTTTTCTCTGAATCAACTAAGCCTTGGCTTTGGCACAACAAACTTAGTGATCCCAGTTAAGCGGAACCTATTGACCTTGGAAAGCTTGTAATCAATGTCGATGGACAAGAAGTGATCTTGATTTTGTCCAACAAATCACAACTTGGACAAGACACCGATATGGAACAAAGCTCTTATGATTCAAACACATCCGCGACGGAAAAAGACCTTGACTTTGGCCAAGAAACCAATGCAAGTCTTGGATCTTGAGTAAGAATCACTCAATGGAAGGAAAAATGCTTAATAATTTGTGAGGGTTTTTCGCGTAATTGGCAACTAATTAATTATCTTTTTTAAGGTCTCATCATCATACACCCTTAAACATGCATTCTAAACACATAATAAGGCATATAATAATGATATGCGGATGGATACTTAACACATTGTTCCTAGAACAAATCTCTCCATTTCCTCTCTCCCGCTAGCACAAGTATTACTTCTACCCGATTACATAACACTTCTAAAGAAACCTCATTTACATTGAGAGGAATAGGTG
Source organism: Zanthoxylum bungeanum (assembly GCA_019454045.1). NCBI lineage: Eukaryota > Viridiplantae > Streptophyta > Magnoliopsida > Sapindales > Rutaceae > Zanthoxylum > Zanthoxylum bungeanum. The sequence continues at coordinate 816 of SKCR01013212.1, forward strand.
AGAAGAGAAATACACAGAGTAAGAAGGTAATAGGTTGGACACGCAGGTCCAATTAATAAATTCTAAATTTATAACAACAATTTCCAAAATTGCCCCACCCATCTAATGTCCATCCGATATACATTATTCATGCATCGCATTCATGTATTCACACAAGCATGTTATCAATCAATCTAATCCAATTAATTAATATGAATAATAATGACTATCCAATGTTCAAACAACGATTTGATTTTGCGCGAGTCAAACTCGTCTTTGCGAATAAGTACTCAAAGTACAAATTCTTGAATTAAATTAAACTAAAACATTAAATCCAATTTAATTTGTATTTAATACTAATTCACTATTTAATTCCAAATTAAATATTACACTTTATAAATAAACCTTTACGACTTATAAATCTAATCGTTACGGGTCTCAAAGGCCGTTAACATCCATGTTAATTAATTAAAGTCCAATGGGCTTTTAATTAATTTCTTAAGGCATGGACTTTTGGTCAACTTGGGTCAAACCCAATAACCAAAGCCCATTAAAGGAATCACCATCACATGCCAAGAAACCAATTTAGGCCCATTAGGCCCAATTAAAGTTAAAGGTCCATTAAGTCATAATTGGACTTTATGGATATGGTTTTGGGCCCAATTGGATCCAACCAATTTAGCCTAAACCCAATCTTGGTACAACCAAGGCCATTAAGCCCAATTACAACTTTTAAGGCCCAATTCCAAAATAAGCCCAATTAATTTAATTTCAAAATTCCAAATTTCATAATTAAATTAACTAAAGTGTATGCCATAATTAATTACCCAAATTAACATTTCCAAAACAAAAAATTTGTACAATTAATTATGCTCATTAACATCAAAACATGTCCAACACATTTTAATAAAAAATCAATCATTTTCCATGCTACACATGTCTCGGCATTTTGGGGATTTACATGTCTAATTCGGTTTCAATCAAATTAAATCCACAATCAACATTACCCAATGTTTTCCAACTCATCCAATGATCAAAAACACAAAAAATACCATGACTTGTAGGGCTTTGTAGATTCGGACAAGCCTATCTATTGGGCAAAAATTGATCCAATCAACTTTTCATGAAATTGATCATATCCAACTTCAATTAAACATCATTCAAGCATACTCAATCAAAGAATTTTATCAAATCATGCTCAAATTCAATTTACCCAATTTTAACCCTAAATTCAAGTTTCATGCTCAAACTCGCTCTGATACTATTGTTGGGTTTCTCTCTAAGGTCCCGATGATCAATTCAAGCAAGAAAATTATGTGCGAATACTCAAAGAAGTTGTGGAATACTTACAATGATCAGTTGAGGTGATGCGAGGAACAACGAAAACTTTTTATGCCCTTTGAAGCTCCTTGAACTCTCGGCATTTACAGGTTTTTGGCTCCTCCAAATTCGACCATGGTGGATCTCAAGCTCCAAGCTTTGTGATGTTATTCCATGCCCACAAGTGGGTTTCCCTATCACCTTCGTAAGACATTGAAAGCGTGCTAGCACTCCGGAAATTTTTCCGCAAAACTTCTTATGTTTCTCCTACAACTCACGGCAATACAGTGAAAATAGGGAAGAAAAACAGCCCATTGGGCGTGAAGGAGAGAAGAGAGAAGAGAGAAATGTGTTGTTTTTTATTTTCCAAAAATCAATTAATGATATACCAAAATTTTTGTATTTGTTTCATGTAATTTCTTACACAAATTGGAGTGTATTTCAAGTCATTACCAACTCCACCAAAACCCATCAAGTTAAAGTAACTTTAAAGTGACTAGTGATGTGAGGCTTGATGTGACTTGTGGGCCCCACTCGATTTGAAATATGAGTGGGCCCGCAAATACTCCCGGGCTCGGGTTCGCTAATTCCGAATTAACGAATTTTCCGTTGGGACATAATTAAATAAGTATGCCTAGCAAAATCACTATTCACGTCGCTAAAGAATTAATTCTAATTAACTCGTTTGCCCGAATTAAAATCCAATTTTAATTCCGCGTTGAAATCCAATTTCGTATAATATATCGAATATATTATTTTATCGATTAATTCCAAATTAATCGTTCTCTCTCTTTTAAATGATATTTTATCCCAGATAAAATATCTTCATAATCAATCCCGAATTAATTTTCTCTCCCATCTAATTAATCCCAGATTAATAAAGTGCGAGTCATACGTCATCGGTGAATCTTCGGAAGTGACCCATGAGATCCTTAGATATGTTGGCAGTAAATCCGGTCATCGGACTATCCAAACCCGTACATACCTAGTACTACGTTTTTACCGATTTACAAGACAAGGTTGGCTTCTAGCAAAGCGTCATGCCTACCCAATTCTCCAGAAATATCCTTACAGATTATATGATCTATATCAGGTGTAGTATACGTAGTATTGAGTATTACGATCCAGTATCGGATGTCACATACCAGGCCTGGGGCTGGAATTATGTCTGCCCCGTACGAAGCAGATATCAGATCTTTGTAACTAGTCTCTATAATCGGATAATCATGACCTAGTCATATTATCCCGATGACTGCAGTACATAAGAGAACCAGTTCCGTATCCTACATGACCATCATCTCCACTATGAGTGGAGTGATACTTCCGTCTTGACATCACACCCAACACGCTACGATTCTCAATATACCAAGAAGAGGCGTACACAGAACCTGTTAAAGCCCTGAACGACCAAAACCAAATTATATTGATTGTCGCATGTATTAGCGGTGAAAGTCTCAGGTTAAGACCAAATACACCTACCCTGATTCGGACTTCCATAGACACATAGTCATACTACCAATGAAATTTCGAGGGGTCTATCCAGAGCGAAGCTGTTTCCGTACCATCGGTAAACACAACCTCCTATTACACTTGCATGAGTATCTTATACCCAAATATTTGATAACTATACCATTATGCCCTCACAACGTGCACAAGTGTAATACTAGTCTTTTTCGCATTATCGATGTCAAATCTCGATAATACTCCGACTAGGGATATTTAATGTTAAACCTTCTTGGATTGATATTGTCTCATATCATCTTAATCCGGAACTAATCATATGGACCTTTCATCATTTATACATCTTGGTGATCTAATCACAAATGATAAAAGAGCAATTTCCTTCTCCTTTGTCACATAGTTAATTTGTACAACAACACCATGATCTGTACAAATAGTGACACTATGGGTCATAATTGTCCAACACATCTCCACTATGACTAGAGTGATACTTCCATCTCGACATCACACCCAATACACTACAATTCTCAATATACCCAGAAGAGGCGTACACAGAACCTGTTAAACCCCTGGACGACCAAAACCAAAGTATATTGATTGTCGCAAGTATTAGCGGTGCAAGTCTCAAGTTAAGACCAAATACACCTACCCGGATTCAGACTTCCATAGACACATAGTCATACTACCAATGGAATTCCGAGGGGTCTATCCAAAGCTAAGCTATTTCCGTAACATCGGTAAACACAACCTCCTATTACACTTGTATGAGTATCCTATACCCAAATATATAAGAACTATGCCTTTATGCTCCCACAACGAGCACAAGTGTAATACTAAGTCTATTCCGCATTATCGATGTCCAATCTCGATAATACTACGACTTTAATGATTAAACCTTCGTGGATTGATACTGTCTCATATCATCTCAATCCGGAACTAATCATATGGACCTTTTATCATTTATACATCTTGGTAATCTAATTACAAATGATAAAAGAGTAATTTCCTTTGTCACATAGTTAATTTGTACAACAACACCATGATCTGTACAAATAGTGATGCTATAGTTCATAATTATCCAACACTTTCCTCCATCTTACTTTGTTGATTCACATCATTTTATGCTTAATTGATCCTAGGTTGTTCTTAGAGAACCCAACAATGGTATCAGAGCCTAAATTAAGCTTGAAATGAAATTAGGGTTCTTAATCTTGAATTTGGGTATTTTTGATTTGAGCATGATTTGATCAAATTGTTTGTTTGAATATGCTTAAATAATGTTAACTTAGAGTTATGCATGATCAATTTGATGAAAAATTAATTGGAATAATTTTCCCCAATTCATTAGGCTTGGCCGAATCATTAGGTGCCCTAAGCTCTTGGTGATTTTTGATTTTAAGCCATTGGATGTGTTTATAATGTTTGGATATTTGATTTTTCATTTAATTGGATTGAAATCAAAATCGGATATAAAAATCCTTTGAATTGCCGTGAGATATTGGAAAAGCATGTTGGATTGATTTTGCTTAAATTTGTGTTGGATATAAGTTGAATAATTAAAGCATGATTAATTAGTATAATTGGTGTTTTGGAAATATTAATTTAACTAATTAATTATGGCTAATACACTTTAATTAAATAATTGTGATATTTTGAATATTGTGATTAAATTAATTGGGCTTGATTTAGAATTGGGCTAAAATGTTGTATTTGGGCTAAATGGGCTTGGTTGGGCCAAGTTTGGTTTAGGATAATTGGTTGGATCCAATTGGGCCTAAAACCATTTCCATAAAGTCCAAATATGATAATTGGGCCTTTAAAATTTAATTGGGCCTAATGGGCCAAAATTAATTTTGTGGCAAATGGTGATTCCTTATTGGCCTTTGGTTGCCAAAGTCCATGCCTTAAGAAATTAATTGAAAGCCGATTGGACTTTAATTAAATTAACATTGGATATTAATTGGGCTTTGAGACCCATTAAGATTAGATTTAGAATCTAAGTCGTAAAGGCACATTAAAAAGTGTAATTATTTAATTTGGAATTAAATAAAGAATTAGTATTGAATACAAATTAAATTGGATTTAATATTGTAGTTTGATATAATTCAAGAATTCGTACTTTGAGTACTTATTCTTAAACGAGTTGGACTCACGCAAATCAAATCATTGTTTGAACATTGGATGGTCATTAATTAAAGATTAATTAATTGGATTAGATTGATTGATAACATGCTTTGTGTGAATACATGGATGTGATGTATGAATAATGCAAATCGGATGGATATTAGATTGGTGAGGGCAATTTTGGAAATTATTGTAATAAATTTAGAATTTATTAAATATGACATCCGTGTCCAGCCTATTACCTCTTGACAATTTGCATTTCTCTTCTCACCTATTCCCCTCAATGTAAATGAGGTTTCTTTAGAAGTGTTATGTAATTGGGTAGAAGTAAGAATAGTGCTAGCGGGAGAGAGGAAATAGAGAGATTTGTTCTAGGAATAATTTGTTATATATCCATCCGTATATCTTTATTAATTTATTTACTGCGCCTTATTATGCTTTTAGAATGCATGCTTAAGGGTGTATGATGAGACCTAATCAAAGATAATTAATTGGTTGCCAATTACGTGAAAAACCCTCAAAAAATATTAAGCATTTTCCTTCCATTGAGTGATTCATTCTCAAGATCCAAGATTGACACTGGTTTGTTGGCCAAAGTCAAGACCTTTGTCCATCGCGGATGTGTTTGAATCATGAAGGCTTTGTTCTATATCGCATGTCTTGTCCAAGTTGTGATTTATTGGCCAATTTCAAGATCATTTCTTGTCCATCGACATCGATTACGAAGCTTTCCAAAGTCAATGGGTCTCGCTTAATTGGAATCATTAAGCTTGTTGTACCAAAGCCAAAGCTTAGTTGATTCAGAGGAAAAGGTTAGGGAATATATTGGATATATTGGCATATATTGGATATATGTTTCGGACTTAGATGTCCACCTACTAGATCTAGGAATTGGATGAGATCCAATTGATCTTAGAGATCTACCTAGTTAAGTTTCGTACAACTTGTTGGCCAAAGTCAAGGTTGTGTGTTATTTAATGGGATCATAGCCCACTAGGAACTAGGTTTCCCGAGTACTCCACGGAGGGTTAGAGGCTCGTCGAAAAATAGTGGTAGGCAAGTATTAAATTTACAATTTCATTTAGATACTTGCCAATACGCGCTCATTTCAATTTTTCGTCATTAAGAGTTTTTAATATATTAGTTGGACTAATATTTAATTGTTGTTTTAATTGAACAGTTGGATTGTATTCAAACTACTTCATTTATAGTTGATTATATAATTGGATTATAGTAATCAATATATTTGAATTTAACAAATCAAATAGTAGTCGATTATATAGTTAGACTATAGTAATCATTATATTTGATTGTACCCGAAATCGTTGATTGGATAGTTGGACTATTGGAATCAAGATAACTGAAAGATTAGCGTTTACAACATAATCCTGGGAGAAAATGTCTTTAAATGGCTCCAATTTTTAGATTGGGAATAAAACCTCAGGATAGTCCTAGGAACTGAGAAGTTATTCTATTTGATAGAGAATCATCTCGGGCCTAAGACTGGAGTTGAGCAAATAGTGGAGCATAAGTTTTGGAAGACTCATGGTGATGATAACTTTAGTGCTCAATCCTTTATGCTTAATGCAATGACACTCTAATTTTGTCATCAAAAACTAAGGATTAGATCTTTAGACCATGATGTTGAAATTAAAGATCTTCATAGATATTAGAAGTACTAATTGCAATAGAAAACGCTTGGAGAGTTAATGGCTATGCTCAAAGAGACAGAGCCAGAGCTTACAATACTTAGACATCCCAGAAGGCCAAGGCTTGGCCAAAGGCTTCTACGGGTGTGAAGAAAATGGGCAAAGGCAAAATCATCACAGTCTTATGGGAAGCCAAATGACATATCCCAATATGTCTACCTAAACTGTGGCAAACGGGGTCACTGGAAGCGTGACTGCCGTATATACAAGGCAGACATGAAGGAAGAGAAGGCGGGGCAAGGCTCTGGCTTCAAGTATGTTTGTCATAAACATGTTCACTATTAGTTTCAAAATTGGATTTTTGATACTAGATGTGGTAAATAAATATGTACTGATGTGCAGAATCTGATGATTAGCATGAGACTAACTTCAGATGAGATATACCTACGAGTCAGAAACGGGACGAGAGTCGCTGTTTTAATCGTAGAAACCTAAGTTTTAGAACTGCCTTTGCAGCATGTACTTAAATTAGGAAACTGCTATAATGCACCTAGTTTGACTAGAAACATTATCTATATATCTAGTATAACTTGTTGCGGGTATACCTTTATATTCTAGAACACTAAGTATTTTAGTTTATAAAGATGATATTGATATAAACATATTAGATGAGAATAGCAGTATTTATATTTTGAATATAAATGAATCTCAAACATAGAACATGACAAACAAATAGCTCAAACTGAATTAATCAGATGAGAATTATTTGTGGCATTGCTGTCTGGGACACATTAACAAGACTCATATATCCACACTTTCTAAGAGTGGGTACTAGGACGGATTTGATTCTAATTCAAATAATGTCTACGAATCTAGTTTATTAGGCAAAGTGCCTAAAACACTTTTTACTTGGTAAAAGTGCAAGTGCCACCGATCTGTTAGCCCTCGCATAGTGACATCAGTGGACCCATGTCTAGCTAGGCTGGAGGTGGATATGAATACTTTGTAACCTTTACGGATGTGGCATCGCGTTACGGTTATGTGTATCTTATGAAACATAAGTAAGAAACTTTTGAGAAATTTAAAGAGTTTCGACACGAAGTATAAAAACAGATCGGTAAAATTATTAAAATATCACTGTTAGACTGTGATGGAGATAAGCAATAAGTTTCTCAATTATATGAAATAGTAGTATTCTTTCAATATGGACTCTTCCCGGAACACCTCAATTTGACAGTGTATCCGAATAGAAAAACTGAACTTTTTTGGACATGGTAAGGTTAATGATGAGTCGCTCTGAGCTACCATTTTCCTTCTAGAGATACGCATTAAACAGTTCAATACTTATTTTGAATAAGGTTCCATGAAAATCTATTAGACAGACTTCATATTAGATATGAACAGGAAAGAAACCGAGTTTTCTCATTCCTATAGATTTGGGAATGCTGGGCATATGTTTGGATGATACCAAACTAGAACCCAAATTGGATAAGTGCCTAAATGTAGGTTGTCATAGGGAAACCAAAGTATAGTACTTATACAACTCATAAGAGAACAATGTAATTGTTGCTCTCCATGCGGTTTTCCTAAGAGGAATACCTATATGCAGTGGTAAGTGGGAGGAAAGTAAAACTCGATGAAAATCGAAGTAATACTGTTCCAGACACTGATTCCTTAACGGAACACAAACAGCTCATCAAAGATGAAACTATACCAATAATCTTCGAATACACAAGAACCACGTAACTCGGAGAGAGTCAGAAAATAACCTGGGAGGTATGAGTTTCTGATCTCACCTCATGTAGATGTCAATCTTATTGAGGAAGACGAACCGACTACGTATAAGAAAGGGATACATGGTATCGACTCATTTTATGGCAAAGTGTCATGAAGTCCTAAATGGATACCATGCATATCAACCAAGTTTGGATACCGGTTGATGTACCAGAAGGCATTGTGCCTATTGGTACTATATAAGTCTTCAAGGAAAACAAACATGGATGGAATTATACAAACATACAAAGCTAGGATTATGGCGAAAGGGTATCGTCATCCACATTATGTCGATTACGACGAAACCTTTTATCCGTTGCCATAATTAAATCCATTTGGATAATGCTTGCTAATTCTGCATGTTTCATTTATGAAATATGGCAGCTGAACGTCAAAATCGCTTTCCTTAAACGGAAACCTTTTGGAGGATGTTTACAACATCTTGACAGTTTTATCGTACCAAGACAAGCAAACCAGGTTTGCAAGTTAAATCAATCCATTAATGGTATATGATTAATTCAAAACGCATACGATTCTTGTGTATATAATAAGGTTAGTGGGAGCGCACTGACAATAAATGTCCTATGCCATGATGAGATCGGTGAAAGCTTGGCTTGCATGAAAATTCTCCATGGAATAGTTGGGAGAGGCAACCTTTATTCTAGGAATAAGGATCTACTGGGATAGATCTAAAAGTTGTTGGCACTCTCCGAGAACTCGTACATTGAAAGATATGTACGTGACCTGGTGTATCATATACTTTGAGCATATGGAGTCACAATCAGGCCGATCCAGGTGATATTCACTGGATTGATGTTAAGAACATCCTTGAGTATCTTAGACGAACTAAGGATGCATTCTTAATTTATGGAGAATGAGAACTTGAAGTGACTGGGTTCACCGCTGCAAGTTTCCAAACCGAAAAAGACGACTGTAAGTCGCAATAAGGGTACGTATATAGTTTGAATAACGGAACAGTGAACTGAAAATCTTCCAAGCAAGATATTGTTGCCGAATAAACAACAGAAGTGGAACATTGCTGCAGCTGAGGCAGTAAAATAAGCATTTTGGATCTATATAATCTTAATTAGATTAGGTGTAGTTCTGTTAGCAGCTGTAGCTTGCACAGGCTAAAGAATTAATGGTCTCATCAAAGATCCAAGTATGTACTTTAACTATTTCATCTGATTCGTCGGATCATACATCGTGGCGATGTGATGATCGAATAAATCGCATCAGATGATAATCTTGCAAATCCGCCGATGAAAGCTGTTTCTCAGCAGAATTTTGAGCGACCCGTACATAGTTCAGGTGTAGGACACTTAAGTGATTGGCTATAGGCCAAGTGAGAGATTGTTGGACAATTATGACCTATAGCATCACTATTTATACATAACATTGTGTTGTTGTACAAATTAACTATGTGACAAAGGAAATTGCTCTCTTATCATTTGTAATTGGATTATCGGGATATATAAATGATAAAAGTCCATATGATTCGTACCAGATTAATAAGATATGAGACAACATTAAACCATGAAAGGTTTAATCATTAAATATCCATAGTCATAGTATTATCGAGACTGGACATCGATAATGCGGAATAGGCTAGTATTACACTTGTGCATGTTATGGAAGCGTAACGGAATAGTTCTCATATATTTGTGTATTGGATACTCATGCAAGTGTAATAGAAGGTTTTGTTTACCGATGGTACGGAAATAGCTTCGCTCTGGATAGACCCCTCGGAATCTCATTGGTAGTATGACTATGTGTCTATGGGAATCCGAATCAGGGTAGATGTATTTGGTATTAACCTGTGACTTGCATCGCCAATGCTTGCGACAATCAATATACTTTGGTTTTGGTTGTCCGGGGCTTTAACAGGTTCTGTGTACGCCTATTCTAGGTATATTGAGAATCGTAGTGTATTGGGTGTGATGTCAAGATGGAAGTATCACTTCAGTCATATGGAGATGATCGCGTAGGATACGGAACTAGTACTCTTAAGTACTGCAGTCATCGGGATAATATGACTAGGTCATGTTTATCCGATTATAGTGACTAGTTACCATAGATCTGATATATGCTTCGTACGGGGCAGACACAAATCCAGCCTCAGGCCTAGCATGTGACATCCGATACTGGATCGTAATACGCAATACTACGTATACTACACCTGACATAGATTATATATTCCTTAAAAGAATATTTCTGGAGAATTAGGTAGGCACGGTGCTTTGCTAGAAGCCAACCATGTCTTGTAAATCGGTAAGAACGTGGTACCGGGTACGCACGTGTTCAGATAGTCCGACCACCAGATTTACTGCCAACATATCCAGTGATCTCATTGGTCACTTCCCGAAGATTCACCGATGACGTATGACTCGAACATAATTAATCTAGGATTAATAAGAAGAGAGAGAAAATTAATCTATGATTAATTACGGAGAATTTTATCTGGGATAAAATTTAATTAATAGAGAGAGAACGATTAATTTGGAATTAATCGATAAAATAATATATTCGATATATTAAATGAAATTAGATTTCATAATGGAATTAAAATTAGATTTTAATTCGGGCAAACGAATTAATTTAGAATTAATTCGCGAGCGACGTGAATAGTAATTTTGCTAGGCATAATTATTTAATTAAATTTGATTTAATTATGTCGCAACGGAAAATTCGTTAATTCGGAATAAACGAACCCGAGCCCGGAATTTGTTTGCGGGTCCACTCGGATTTTGAATTTAAGTGGGGCCCACGCAAGTCACATCACTTGTCACTTTACTCACTTTTTTGGTGATGAAATTTGGTGAGTTTGTGATGACTTACTAAACACTCAACTTGATTGACTTGAGTGACTTTTACCAAATATGGATTTGGTATATGACATTTAATTTTTAGAAAATCAAATGTAAGTCACACAATTCTTTTTTTCTCTCTCTCTCTCAAAACCGATTCTCTCCCTCTCTTTTTACTCTCATTGCCGAGAGTTAGAAGGATTAACAAGGAAATTTTGTAGCAAATTTTCCAAAGCTAGCACTTAAATGAGTCATTCAAAGGAGATAGGGAAACCTTTCCCATGAGTTAAGCTTGGAAGCTCAACATACATCAATGAGAGGAGCTTAGAGAAACTACACAAAGGTTGGATTTTTTGTATTCTCTACATCCATTTGCCGATCAAAGTGAGTATTTTCCGCTATCTTACTTTGTTGATTCACACCATTTTATGCTTAATTGATCCTAGGTTGTTCTTAGAGAACCCAACAAGAACTGCCAATGATTTAATTGACCAAATTTTAGCCTTTGAACCATAAATTGACCCTATTCTTTCCAAGATAAACTGGTCCGATAATGATCGTGGTAAGAAGCTTCGGATGAATCTGGATCTTAACCTGTAATTTTCTTTCTAGATATAGAATTTCAGCTAACCAGGTACTATATTATAAACTAATATTCTACTTTTTAAGACATTTAGGACAATGTCTCATTTAGGTTTGGGGGAGGGGAATAGTTGATTAGTATATTGTTTTATTGTGTTATTTTTAGTAAAAATCTTTCGAAAAAAAATCCAAAAAAAATAAAAAAAATTTCAAAAAATTAATAAATATTTTTTGTTTCTGTGTTTTTGATGAAATTGGTGTGAGATAGTTGTGTAAGGAATTACCATTCCTGAGACGTATCTCAACATATTTTGTAACAAGTTAATTTTTGTTTATTTCATTTTGAATTATTTAATTTGTGAATTCTCCATAATACTGATTAAATTGGATCTTCATATGTTCAGTTGACAGGTATTATCAAAATATAGGGTAACATATACACATGGGTGTAAGTGAAATTTTATAATATTCAGTTCTCTGGTTCATTGGAGGAAGCACCCAAATGCAGTGAAAGGTGTTTTTATTTCAGAAAAATCAGAGAAAAAAAAAAGAAAAAAAAAGAGAATAAAAACTGACCAAACTTTTACTTAGTAACCGGGCGTCTTGCCTAATCAGCAATGACTGTTTGCGTCAAACGGTATGGCTTGAGTTCGTTAGTTAATAAAAAGCTTATACTTAGTAACCGGACATCTTGCCTCAGTAAGCAGTGATTGTTCGCGTCAAACGGTAGAGCTTAGCTAGTTTAATAAAGGTTTTACTCAGTAACTAGACATCTTGCCTCAGTAAGCAGTGATAGTTCGCGTCAAACGGTAAAGCTCGAAAAATAAAACTAGAAGATAGTTTGCTTATTGTTGTTATAAACTTTCATTGCCAAAAGGTGTGAACTCTAACAAAACTCTAGGACAAAAATATTACTTTTTTTCAACTACACTTGTGAATATTGTGGGCACAATGGACTGATTAATACTTTGTTAATTGTATATATGGAGAATGGTAAAAATAATTGGAGAATTTACTTATTCGGTAATTTGGAAAAAAAAAAAACAACTAGTAACTTGGATAAGAAGTTTCACCTGTTTAGTCACTAACTTCTTTATTCTCTTTTCTCTTATCTTTTTTAGATTTTGTGTGCATTAGTTTTACTATCATTTTACTTTTATAAAACGTTTGTGGGTATCGTTGTTGTAAGCCCTCACGAGACTACAGCTCGTCCACTAGGGACACCTACGGGTTTAAAGGCTTGTTGCATATGCTAAATGCAACTTTGATCCCTACGAAAATGGATTAGTTTAATTTTAATTGTTTCTTATATTTTATTTTATTATTTTGCTCGAGGACTAGCAAAATGTTAGGTTTGGGGGTGTGATGAGCGGAAAATATATCAATATTTACCGCACATTTTATCTAATATTTTGTTTAGTTTCTTGGGTTTGATGAATGTTTTGATGTGTTTTTATTTATTTTACAGATAAAAATAATATTGAGACTTAATGTAATCAACTCGGGGCTAAAACGTTGAAATCCGGAGCAAAAAATGGTGAAAACAGAAATTTACTTTATGCGTCACGAAGTGCAGTCCTAAATTCCAATTTTGCGCAAGTTTGGTATTTTGGCCATAACCTTTTCATCCGATATCTGATTGAGCTGATTCAAGTGCTAGATTAAAGAAAACACAAAGATCTACAACTTTGAAGATTTAAATATTTTCTAATTCCGAAGTTTGGAAGGCCGAAATTGAAGAATAATCTAGTGTATTTTGTGTATTTACTATAGTCATTTTCAAAATATAAAATAAAATAAAAATTGTCAAACTTCCACCAAACATGAGTGTTTGGTGGCATGTTTGGTGGAATATTTGGTGGAGTGTTTGGTGGAGAAATTGGTGGAGAAATTGGTGGAAGCCTTTATATTTTCCTATAAATACCAAGCCAAACTTTGTAAATTTTTCATGCTTTCTTTGGAGAAATTTATCCATGTAAAACTAAAGGAATGTATCTTGTATATTTATTTAAGTTTTCTTGTAATTTATTTTTATTTATTTAATAAAATTTTGTGTGATTTCTTTTGCAGCGTGAGTAGGTAATCTCATTCTGCTGGGGTGACAAGGTAAGATTTTTAATATTCAAAATTAGATTAATCTCCCTTATTCTATCTAAATTTTGGATTAATTAGTTACCGCCTATATGGCTGGTTTAGGTCACAACCTTACTTACCGCCTCTATGGCCGGTTTTATATTTCAGACATGGTTTCCACCTATATGGTCGGTTTAGGTAATAACCTTGTTACTGCCAATACGGTCGGTTGGATTTAATTGAGACAAATGAAATTACCGTCTTTATGGTCTTGTTAATTAATCGGTAAACATTGAGAATAAGGGATATTTCTAATTTTGAAATATTAAAAGTGGATCCTCTAACCCCCAGCATTTTCTTTTATTGTACTTTTACATTTTTAATTTCCAGCATTTACTTTATTTAATTTTCAGCATTTACTTTATGTCTTTTATTTTATTTAAGCTCTTATTAGCCTTAGATATGTGTCGTAACTAAGTCTGTTATCTGGGATTGTGATGAATTCCAATATCACCGGGTTATAATGAGGTTATTTTATAGTTTGGGTAATATAAAGGTTTACTTATTAAGTCTTAAGCTTAATGCGTCTTGTTAACTGGCCATTAATAAGATTGTTTTGGTAAACTTAAAATAAACTTGACAAAGGAATTTTAGGTTTCAGCCTTAGACTTAATAGCCCACGATCTTCCTTGAGGATAGATAACCCTTTAATAGATTTCCTTACAAGATAGACATATACATGTCGGGCGGGGGTAGCCACAATTGGAATTTAATCTTAATTAATCCAGGTAATTTGATTGACATAGACATACGATTTAATTGGGTTACACTGGGTATGTGCAGCTGACCATCGACATAGGTTTTTGTATAGTTTCGTGTTCCAGGTTAGTAAACTAATATATTACACAAACTTGAAATAACCACTTCATTTTTTTTAAAAGATATTGGAAATATTCACAACCTAGATAGTTTCTTAATATTGAATTTTCCTAAACCTACTTTCGTGGAATTTTATCTATTTGTTTTAAGTTTAAAGTCATCATCTAATCAAACTACCAATCCATTAGATACTTGTAATAATTTGGCTTTATAAATTAAGAGCTTAGGTATTAAGTCCTCGTTAGATCAATACTTTTTATACTACTTGAAGGATATGTGCGCTTGTGTTATACGCGTGTAATTACGTCGGTCACCAGGTAAGTAATCCATGTGATGATTACTTATGACATGTTATGTTTGAATTTAGATAATAAAATAATTTTATAAGTATATGTGTATAACCATAAAACAGGAAGTATATATATCTATATATGTGTGTGTGTGTGTTTGTGTGTGTGTGTGTGTAAGCAAGTAAGATACTAGTAAGCTTAAGATAGAAAATATAAGAATTGTGAAGTATACGTGTATTCGTAGATAAGTATAAACATATTTATTTATATTTTCTATCTTAAGCTTACTAGTATCTTACTTGCTTATACACACACATATATATATATACTTCTTGTTTTATGGTTATACACATATACTTATAAAATTATTTTATTATCTAAATTAAAACATAACACGTCACAAGTAATCATCACATGGATTACTTGTTGGGGTTTTATTGAGAATTACATGGTTAACGCAGCGGAACGCGGAAAAACGATTTTTCCGATTTCAAAATTTTTTCTTGGAACAATTAAATAAACAAATTTATTTAATTATCCAATACTTAAATTATGAAATATAACCAAAGAAATCATATTTATTTTAATTACAAAATTACCCCAAACTTTTACAAATTAATTATTTTGGTTTTAAATATGTCAATTACATATTTAATTAATTCCAAATTAACCCAAAAATAATTTTACAAGTTTTGCAACAAAACCAGAATATTTTCCAGAATTGCGCCAACAGCCCAGATTTTTCTGGAATTTATAAAACAGCCTAAAACTTTAGTTAATTGTAATTTGGCCCAATTTGTTCAAAACATATCAAGATCAAATCCAATTAATCCCAAATTTTACATGCATCAAATATACATCAAATTAAAGCTAATACATGAAAAGCCCCAAAATTTGAGTGGGTTTGGAACCCTAATTTCATAAATCACTCAAATTGGCAATTTACACTAAATTACTAAAATTCAATACTTTAATCTTCAAATTACTACACCAATTAATTCTCACCATCATGAAATTAATCAAGAACAATTCTAGGCTAATTATGAATGGCTAATTAACTCTAGAATAGCAACTTTAATTTTCTAATTAATTTATTAAGCTTAATTACATTAATAAGAAAATAAATTAATTCTACATGCTTAAACACATCCAACAAGCATCCAACAATTTTAATTACAAACTAAAAGAATATAGGCATGTTCTTAACATCACAATTGAAGTTAAGAATTTTTGAAACATTTTTCATGTAAGAAAATGTGAAAAGAACTTACAAAATCAAGCCTTTTGCCTTTGTTTTTTTTCTTTTATTTTCTTCACCAAAATGCTCTCAATTCTTTGTTTCTAATTTTTGTTGATCTTTCGCGAATCATTGAAAATGAAACAAAACCAATTTTTGTATCACTTTCCAACTTGCCGATTTTTGTAACAATTAATTAAATAACATTTATTTTAATTTTGTTCAAAAACAATTGGCACACATATTTGTTAATAAAGTTAACACTTTGACTTTAATAAAGAGATCAAAATGTGTTCCAATGAAACCATGCCATTTCCAACTTTAATAAAGTTAAAATCATTACTTAAGATATTTATTTTATAAATTAATATAATTATTTAACAATTAAATAATTAATTAATAAATTTAAATATCTTGAATATATGTATTTTATTTACAATAAATATCTCAAATAAATATATTAATCATATAAGTCAAATATCACAATTTGATATTTTATTAATGTGTATTTAGTAAAATCAAGTAATAAATAAAATACACATCAATATTGGAAATCACCGATAGGTCCCGATTGCATGTATTTTTCGTTTAACCATTAAACGAGTTATAAATAATCAGTATTATTCATAACAATTGTCATAGTGCTCTACGAGTAAATTTCATTAGTGAGACTCTCTAGATTCAGGCATATCTGTCACGAAATCAAATTACGTGTCCATAATTCACCCATCCGTAAATTATGATGAACACGGATAAACTCACTGAATCATACAGGTCGAGGTCATTGCATACGTATAATCCCTCCGTCACAGGTATCCGGATTAATCCAGAGATATAGATACAAACGTCAAATCTCTATAATATAATCACGTCGACGATCTATTAGAAATCCCTCAAATAACACTTAGAACTAATTTCTACAGTGTACCACGGGCCCATGGATTTAACAAATTGCTAATATCATATTGAATACCTATACTCTGTACACAGAGCTGACGGATCATATCTTGATACACACAGGATATCCTGAGCATTAGTCCACCCCCAACGAACAGGCGGAGGTCTGATCTAAATAGATCGGTGACGTGACTGCCATCTAAGTGTGGAGGCTAACTCAGATATCCACAGTGGTATCTCAAGTCAAAGAATCACTATGCTCACTCAACCTGAGAAGATTTTTATTGACGTTGGTGTACCATCCATTAAGAATCTTCGGTGAGTCGTTCTGTGTTTATCCGCTATAAACTCTTACACGTCTATATGAGTCTCCAAGACTCATGGTTCACTGAGAAACCATCAGAATCCAAGATTCCAATATACGATATGTACCAATCTCTACGGGTTTAATTTACTGACCAAGTAGTGTAAACCTTGGCCGGGAACTGTCTAACAATGACAACGTCATGATGCAACTCAATGTCAGTTGCGACGCTTTTGCAACAGTATTATAACTAATCATTCTAAGGTCGGTTACGTCTTTACCATATTGAAGAAGAAGTTATATAAAAGAAACTGTTCATTTTATTCATAATAAAACGTTACATTAGTATTTACATAGAAATACATAATAAAATTGGTGCTCAGAGCACAAACCTTAACAAAATCACTCATTTGCTCTAGTGCCAATATCGATTGTATCTAATACCCATCGACTCCAAATGTTTATAAAATAACTTCGGAGGATGGCCTTCGTAAGCGGGTCTGCTAAATTATCTTCACTTGGTACCTTGCACACAACAATGTCCCCTCACGACACAATCTCTCGAATGATATGGTACTTTCGTTCCTTTGCAGCTTCTGAAGCTGCAATATATTCCGTCTCTGTGGTGGAATCAGCTGTTGACCCCTGTTTGGAACTCTTCCAACAAACTGCACCACCGTTAAGGGTAAACACGAATCCTGATATAGACTTTCTATCATCAGGATCCGATTGGAAATCGGAATCCGTATACCCATCAACTTGCAGTTCGTTTCCTCCATAAATAATAAACTTATCCTTGGTAGACCAGGCCTGCGGTTCGATTCGATTCCGAACCGGAACCGAACCGGTTAATTCCACACTAAAATAGAACCGGAACCGAAACCGAACCGTTCGGTTCTGGTTCCGAACCGGAACCTTGGCCGGGTCTAATCCTTGGTACCTTTAAGATACTTGAGGATATGTTTAATGCCCATCCAATGGTCTTTTCCTGGACTGGACTGATATCTTCTCGTCACACTGACTGCGAAGCTGATATCAGGCCTAGTACATAACATGGCATACATGATGCTGCCCAAACACGAAGCATAAGGTTGATTAGACATTCTAATATTCTCATCTTCTCTTTGCGGACACATCTTCTTCGAAAGATGTAAGCCATGTCTGAACGGTATGTTTGTTGTCTTACAGTTAACAAAATTATACCGTTCTAAGATCTTATCTATGTACGTTGATTGGGATAACCCAATAAGCTTCCTTTCTCTATTTCTATAGAGTTTTATGCCCAATACATAAGAAGCTTCACCCAGGTCCTTCAAGGAGAAATTCTTACAGAGGTAAGCTTTGACGCCTTGCATCATCCCAATATCATTCCCAATGATAAGGATGTCATCAACATAGAGAATTAAAAATACCACCATACTCCCACTGGCCTTCTGATACACACAAGATTCTTCCGAATTCTTGAGAAAACCAGACAATTTGATTATCTCGTTGAATCGAAGGTTCCAACTTCGTGAAGTCTGTTTAAGTCCATAAATGGACTTCTTCAGCTTAAATACCATGCCCGAGTTCTCGCTAGATGCAAAACCTTTCGGTTGTTCCATATAGATTTCTTCATCAAGAAATCCATTTAGAAAAGCCATTTTGAAATCCATTTGCCAAATCTTGTAATCATGATATGCGGCAATTGATAATAAAATCCTGATGGACTTTAGCATGGCAACTGGAGAAAAAGTTTCATCGTAGTCGACTCCAGGTCGCTGCGAGTAACCTTTAGCTACTAGTCGGGCCTTAAAGGTTTCAACCTTTCCATCGGGCCCTCGCTTCCTTTTGTAAATCCATTTACAACCGATAGGAACAATTCCTTCGGAAATGGAACCAAGTTCCAAACTTGATTCTCATACATTGAGTCCATCTCAGATTTTATGGCGTCTTGCCACTTCACGGAGTCGATGTCTAACATCGATTATCTATAGGTAAAAGGGTCAGTCTCTTCTAATAAGAGAACATCGAGACTCTTTTCTTGTATCAAATACAAGCGTTCAGGAGGTCTAGATACCATTTGTGACCTACGGAGTGTGTGTGTTGAAGGTTCTCCATCTTCTTGAACTACAGGTTCCTCCATTAGTTCGTTGGTTCCAGGTTGTACTTCATCAAGTTCAACATGTCTATGATCACCACCTTCAGCCAAAAATTCAATTTCTAGAAATTTTGCGAAGCGAGCTACGAACACATTTCGATGCTTGGTATCATTGAACAAATATCCTTTCGTATTTGAAGGATATCCAACAAACCTAAACTTCTGCCCTCGAGGTAAAAGCTTATCTTGCTGAGCTATCCTGACATAAGTAGGACACCCCCAAATCTTAATATAACTAAGATTTGGTTTCCTACCAGTCCATATCTCATACGGAGTCGTAGGAACAGCCTTGGAAGGAATCTTGTTCAAAAGATGTGCGGCAGTTAAAAGAGCATAACCCCATAAATAATAGGGTAAATATGTATAACTCAACATCGATCGCACCATATCTAATAAAGTCTGATTTCTCATCTCAGATACTCCATTATATTGCGGAGTACCGGGAGGAGTATATTGAGCAAGAATCCCATTCTCCTTTAAATAATTAGTGAACTCTCTACTCATATATTCACCGCCTCGATCAGATCGAAGGCATTTAATATATTGACCAGTTTGTTTCTCTAGTTCATTTCAAAATTCTTTGAACTTTTCAAAGGTTTCTGATTTATGTCTCATCAAATAGACATAACCCTACCGTGACAGATCATCGGTAAAGGTGACGAAGTAAGAAAAGCCACTGTGAGCAGTTTGACTTAAGGGACCACATACATCAGAA
>SKCR01013213.1:0-21058 GCA_019454045.1 Zanthoxylum bungeanum
AGAATCATCCAAAATTATATTTGACAATTTTAGGACTAAATGATCAATTTGCAAAGTATTGGGGGGTAATTCGATAATTATCAAGAAATTTGGTTTCTTGTGTATTTTTCAGAATTTGATAATTGGATAATTAAATAAATAAGTTTATTTAGTTATCCAAGAAAAATTTTGAAATCAGAAAATTTTGATTTCCGCGTTTTCGGTGTGTTACCGGATATTCGTCATAAAACTCATACAAAATGGTATCAGAGCGAGTCTGATTCCGGACACCCTATATGATTATGCCTTTTAAATTCAATGTTTAATTTAATCTTTACTTTATGCATGCATGTGTTTATTTAATTTGATTAAATAAAGTAAAAAGCATCTTTTACGGAAAATCCCTAATTAATAAGGTTTATGTTAATTATGTATTTGATGCATGTTACATGGTCTGTCTTGTCACTACGGTTTATGGATATCTTTTCTATGACTACATCCGAGAACGTACCAAAGCTGTGAGGGTGTAGCCGATACAAATTTATTTATGCCGGATGTATATCTGATACTAGATAAATTCAAGCAAAAGCGGAATCCTGAACGTGCCAAAGCTGTCAGGGTTACGCAAGTAGCTTGAGTTTATCATTGACGAGTTTAACCTTGGTACGTCTCCTTGTGAACGTGCCAAAGCTGTCACAACGAGAAACAACCAGGACCGAAAACTCAGGAGTCACTATTGAGTGATTGACAATGAGTTGTCTACCTGAGGAATATACGTAGGCGAGAACATGCAAAAGCTGTGAGCTGGTGAAATATATTCATGGGATCCACCTTTCACTATTTGTATTTAATTTAATTATTAAATCTTTATATTCTGTCTGGGGATTACAGTATTGCATGATTTAGTGGGAGGGGTATTTTTAGATTAAAAATCCATGATCTAGTTAATGTTTTTGATATTATATGAAACTGCTTAATTTCTGCTAACCGTTTTTCATAATCTATATGATAGATTTGCGATGGAGGCACAATCGACTAATCCGTTTACGCGTATGTTAGATACGAATAAATTTAAAGGCGCTAAGAACTTCGTCGATTGGGATTTGGATTTAAGGATTGTGTTTGATTCCGAAAAATTGGGATATGTACTCGAGGGTCCGCTGCCCCTTGCTGTGTCTGAGGATGCAACATCAGAGGAACACGAAGTTTTCCAAGCTTGGAAAGATGATGATTTAAAAGTTAAATCATACATCTTATGTTCACTAGCACCGAGACTCAAGAAACAATACTATGACATGACATATGCATATAATTGATGATACGATTAAGAGAATCGTTTATGACCAAGAACAATTTTATTCATAAAGTTGCGATGGAACTTTCCATGCGCGACTGGATGAGGGGCAAGCTGTGAGCTCACATGTTCTTCACTTGATCGATTTGATTGAACAACTGAGCCAACATAATCTCCCTCTGATGACATTCTCGGTAGGAGTGTCATTCTTGGTTCGCTCCCAGCTTCATATCGCCAATTCGTGATGTATTTCAACATGAATGAGATTATCTGTTCCTACCAAGAACTGCATAGGATGCTGATCACGGCTGAAGATGACCTAAGGAATGGAATATCGACTCGCCCTCCGAAACCTACTTAACTCTTTGCTTCTTCCCATATTTGGTCAAAGGGAAAGAAAAAGAAAGTGAAAAAAGAAGAATGGTTTCGGTCCTCCACCGTAAGGAAATATAGCAAAGCCCAATAGGGCATCCGAAGATAAATGCCATCACTGCAGCAAAGTCGGGCACTAGAAAAGGAACTGTCCCGACTACATTGCCCAGATAAGGAAGGAGAGAGCATCTACATCAGGTACATTTATTTTTCCAGTTATTGATATATCACTAGCTTGTGAAGCTGTTACATCCAGCTGGATTTTGGATTTTTCTTTTCTTGTTCACATTTGCAATTCGTTACAGGTGCTGAATGAAAGTAAGAAACTGAAGCCTCGAGAGATGCAGTTGCGTTTTGGGAGTGGAGACTCTCTAATGCAATTACAGTGGGAGTATGCGAGATCCCTCTGCCGAATGGGAGCCTTTTGTTGTATGATTGCTATGTTGTACCGGGATGTGTAACAAATATTATATCTCTTTTTATATTAGTTACAGAAGGTTATCATGTTAATATTAAGAACTGTTCTTTGTATTTATATGATAAACGTAATATTCAGATCATTTTTTGTCCAAATGAGCATGGTCTTTACACATTGCATACTTCTAGAGATATTTTGAATATTAGGATTAATAAACGTAGTTTACCTGTTGTTAATAATACTGAACTATGGCACATGAGGCTAGGTCATATAGGCGTAAAACGCCTTACCCAACTTGTGAATCGTGTATTCAGGGTAAGATGACCAAAGCCTCATTTTCTTGTGTTAGACACCGCGCCACTAATTTACTGGAACTCGTACATTCTGATATATGTGGTCCACTAAGTCAGACTGCTCACAGTGATTATTCGTACGTCGTTACCTTTACCGATGATCTATCACGGTACGGTTATGTCTATTTGATGTGACATAAATAAAAAAACCTTTGAAAAGTTCAAAGATTTTCGAAATGAAGTAGAAAAGCAAACTGGTCAATATATTAAATGTCTTCGATCTGATCAAGGCGGCGAATATATGAGCAGTGATTTCATGGATTATATGAAGGAGAATGGGATTCTCGCTCAATATACTCCTCTAGGTACTCCACAATACAATGGAGTGTCTGAGAGGAGAAATCGGACTTTATTGGATATGGTCCGATCTATGTTGAGTTTTACAGATTTTCCCTATTACTTATGGGGCTACTCTCTTTTAACAGCTGCACATCTTTTGAATAAGATTCATTCAAAAGCTGTTCCTATGACTCCATATGAGATATGGATCGGTAGGAGACCAAATCTTAATTATATAAAAAACCTTTGAAAAGTTCAAAGAGTTTCTCGAGGTAGAATTTTTTTCAGAAGGTGATAATCATAGACAGGTTGAACTTGATGAAGTCCAACCTGAAAACAACGAACCAACGGAGGAACCTGAAGTTCAAGTAGATGAAGAACCTTCAACACACACACTCTGTAGGTCACAAAGGGTATCAAGACCTCCTGAACGCTTGTATTTGATACAAGAAAAGAGTCTCGATGTTCTCTTAGTTGAAGAGACTGAACCTTTTACCTATAGAGAATCGATGTTGGACATCGACTCCGTGAAATGGCAAAGTGCCATGAAATCCGAATTAGACTCAATGCATGAGAATCAAGTTTGGGACTTGGTTCCGATTCCCGAAGGAATTGTTCCTATCGGTTGTAAATGGGTTTACATGAGGAAGTGCGAGCCTGATGGAAAGGTTGAAACCTATAAGGCCCGACTGGTAGAAAAAGGTTACACACAGCGACCTGGCGTCGACTACGATGAAAATTTTTCGCCAGTAGCAATGCTTAAGTCTATTAGGATTTTTCTTTCTATAGCTACGTATCATGACTACGAGATTTGGCAAATGGATGTCAAAACAACTTTTCTAAATGGATTTCTTGATGAAGAAATCTATATGGAAGAGCCGAAAGTTTTTGCGTCTAGCGAGAACTCATGTATGGTATGTAAGCTTAAGAAGTCCATTTATGGACTTAAACAATCTTCACGAAGTTGGAATCTTCGATTCGACGAGATTATTAGATTGTCTGGTTTTCTCAAGAATTCAGAAGAATCCTATGTGTATCAGAAGGCCAGTGGGAGCATGGTGGTATTTTTAGTCCTCTATGTTGACGACATCCTAATCATTGGGAATGATATAAGGATGATGCAAGGCGTCAAAGATTACCTCTGTAAGAATTTCTCCATGAAGGAACTGGGAGAAGCTTCCTATGTTTTAGGCATAAAACTCTATAGAGATAGCGAAAAGAAGCTGATTGGGTTATCCCA
The DNA here is from genome assembly GCA_019454045.1 of Zanthoxylum bungeanum. Taxonomy (NCBI): domain Eukaryota; kingdom Viridiplantae; phylum Streptophyta; class Magnoliopsida; order Sapindales; family Rutaceae; genus Zanthoxylum; species Zanthoxylum bungeanum. The sequence continues at coordinate 3,936 of SKCR01013213.1, forward strand.
ATCAACGTACATAGATAAGATCTTGGAACGGTATAATTTTTGTAATTGTAAGACATCAAATATACCTTTCAGATATGGGATTCATCTTTCAAAGAAGATGAGTCCACAAAATGAAGATGAGAATGTTAGAATGTCTAACCAACCTTATGCTTCGTTTTTGGGTAGCATAATATATGCCTGTGGGACACAGAAACTGGGCGACGCATGCTGTCCCGGGCTCGCGGCCCGGTCGGGAGTACGGAGTAGCCACGGGGGACTAAACCGAGAGAATAATGGAGTCGCCACCCGGTGTGAACCGGGAAATGAGATTTAAGGCCGCACTAACCCCTCGCAAGGGAAGACCTCAAACCGTTGGGTTTGGAATGGTCCCTTACTTATGCCACTTGTAATGAAAGGATTTATGTAATAATTTAATCAGGCTTAAGTAGCACTTATTTCCAAGAGTATCATCCTTCTAAATTCACATGTACAAAATAAAACTTACACCTAAGTTTACATATATTTCACATCTAAGATTGCATGCTTGAAAGTACATCAAAGGAGCGACAAACATACAACTTCACTGGCATATTATATTCAAGAAAACACAAGCGCACACATACTAACCACACAAGCACACATGTGAGCACCTTCTCAGTGGTACGTGGAATTGTATCCCAAGTACAGACCGTACTATCGTCCATTCGGAATCGGCTATGGAATTTATGTCTGGGTTTCCATCCGATATACCACAAGAAATAATACTCAAATATTATCATGACATAGGTATATGAATTGTAATACATTAAACACATTGTATTCATACATGTGGGGATAGCTACTAGGAAAACTATGTATGAAATCTGATGAAAAGGACTCAGTTCAGTGGGTGCGCGTTCGCGTAGCGTTTGAAAACGCGTTCGAACGGTAAACAGAAGGTTCGCGTTCGTATAGCGTTCGAGAACACGTTCGAACGGTAAACAGAAGGTTCGCGTTCGTATAGCGTTCGAGAACACGTTCGAACGGAACCAGACCTGATGCATGATAAGACTAAGAAAGTGCGTGTGCGTTCACGTAGCGTTCGATAACGCGTTCGAATGGTAAACAGAAGGTTCGCGTTCGTATAGCGTTCGAGAACGCGTTCGAACGGAACCAGACCTGATGCATGAAGAGACTAAGAAAGTGCGTGTACATTCGCGTAGCGTTCGAGAACGCGTTCGAACGGTAAACAGAAGGTTCGCGTTCGTATAGCGTTAGACAACGCGTTCGAACGGAACCGGACCTGATGCATGAAGAGACTAAGAAAGTGCGTGTGCATTCGCGTAGCGTTCGAGAACGCGTTCGAACGGTAAACAGAAGGTTCGCGTTCTTATAGCGTTCGACAACGCGATCGAACGGAACCGGACCTGATGCATGAAGAGACTAAGAAAGTGCGTGTGCGTTCACGTAGCGTTCGAGAACGCGTTCGAACGGTAAACAGAAGGTTTGCGTTCGTGTAGCGTTCGAGAATGCGTTCGAACGGAACCAGACCTGTTGCATGCAACACAAAGAATAAAGACAACAATGTCAAGCTCAGTATGTCCGATTAAACGTATCTTGTATTCAACCGAACACACATCAACCGGCGCGGCAAAGCATCGTGGTAAAGGGCTTTGACCCCTCCCCATAGGGGATCTTTCATTCCACTTACTAAGCCCATGCGCTCGATTGAATCATATATACAAAGAATTAAAAGCATAATATTAAACTCGGTATGCCCGATTGAACGTATCTTGCATTCAACCGAACACACATCAACCGGCGCGGCAAAGCATCGTGGTAAAGGGCTTTAACCCCTCCCCATATGGGATCTTTCATTCCACTTACTGAACCCATGCACTCGATTGAATCATGCATACAAAGAATTAAAAGCAATAATATCAAACTTAGTATGCCCGATTGAATGTATCTTGCATTCAACCGAACACACATCAACCGGCGCGGTAAAGCATCGTGGTAAAGGGCTTTAAACCCTCCCCATAGGGGATCTTTCATTCCACTTACTAAGCCCATGCGCTCGATTGAATCATGCATAAATAAGCAACATGCAGAATTCAAGTGACGAAAAATAAATAAACCAAAGCAACACAAAACAAAAGAGGGTGCCGTTTACACAAGCGGTATGTGGAGTTGTATCCCGAGTACAAATCATACTACCGTCCATTCGGAATCGGCTATGAAATTTATGTCCGGATTTCCATCCGATATACCGCGATAGTTGACACATCTCTCATTTTATTCCACAGCCACAACATACAACATCTCATAATTCATGCATATTTATCTACTCAAGGGCCACAACATGCATTTCAACATGACAATCATGCAAGCAATACTCAATAAATAATACAAGTAAAAATAAAAAAAAAACAAAAAAACGAGTGTGAAAGATACCCTCAGGTCTAACCTTTTTGTCAACTTTCAGGCTTGCGTTTCACGGACGTCGGAAGGGTACAACTCCTCAACTTCTCCGGTTCACTGGTTTAGCGTCCTAGCTCACTGCTTTGCTGTTTTGCTCGCTGTTCGAACTCCGTTCTGCTACTGTTCGGCCTCTGTTTTGCTCTCACTGTTCAGGTCACCTGTTTTGACGTTTCAACAGACTGTTCCGAGTTTTTGTGTGGGTTTTTTAGTGTAGTCTTGTGTGATTATTTTAAGGATTATGAATGCAGTTTTTTTGTTACTGTTTTGAGGATTTTAGGGACTGTTTTAAGAGGATTTGGCTGCTGTTTTTGGGGTTAATTACTGCTGTTTGGGCGTGTAAAACAGTGCAGTTTTTGTGTTCACTGCAGTTCGGTTTTTGGTTGTAATTTTTGGTGATGGAGGGCTGCTGTATAGGGCTGGTTTCGGTGGCTTTAGGAAGATATAAATGCTTGTTATTTTTGGTTGTGGAGGGGTTAAGGAGGGTGATGTGTTCGGCTATAGAGTGGAGAAGATGAAAAGAATATTTTTTGTTACTTATCCTTGTGATTGGCGTGGTGGCTAAGGCTCTTTGTGTTGTGATTTTTGTGTGAGTTATCTGTATGAGCCAGGGGAGTGCATGTCTTGGTTAGAGGTTGTTTATATAGAGAAAGGCTAGGGTTTCACCTTGTCTCACAAGGAAGGGATTTGATTTTGTGTTGAGCAAGGAAAGTCAAAGATTGAGGGGTGACAAATTTGGTTTAGATTAGGAATACAATATCTTTAATTTGTTATAATTGATTTTAATTAGGCATGACATCTTTTTAATTTAGTATGTGATTTGTTTAGTTAGGAAGTTAATATATTTGATTTGTCTTAATTAAGTATGATTATATTTTATGTTTTATTTAATTGGTAAATGGTTTAATTATTTTATTTAATATTTAATTTAATTTCCCATGTGTTTTAAATGTGTTTTATTAATTGGGATGTGTTTTATGGGCTTTGGGGGGCTAATTGGGCTGGGGTGCGAGGCTAGCAGCAAAACCAGAAATACCGATGTGGGACACAGAAACTGAGCGACGCCGTTCCTAGGCTCGCGGCCTAGTTGGGAAGGATTACATAACATGGAGTCGCCACCCGGTGTGAACCGGGACAAAGATTTAAGGCCGCACTCACCCCTCGCAAGGGAAGACCTCAAACCGTTGGGTTCGGAATGGTCCCTTACTTATGTCACTTGTAATGAAAGGATTCATGTAATAATTTAACTAAGCTTAAGTAACACTTATTTCCAAGAGTATCATGCTTCTAAATTCTCATATGCAAAATAAAACTTATGTGTACATTTTTACATATATCTCATATTCAAAATTGCATGCTTAATATATCTCAAGATAGCAATGAACATACAAAATTACATATCACATTCGGGAAACACAAGCACACATATTGACCCTACAAGCACACATATGGGCACTTTTCCAAGCGGTACGTGGAATTATAGCCCAAGTACAGACCGCACTACCGTCCATTCGGAATCGGCTACGGAATTTACGTCTGGGTTTCCATCCGATATACCGCAAGAAATAATACTCAATGTTATCATGACATAAGCATACCAATTGTGACACATTTGCATGAAAGATCAACCAATAGGCAATTATGCATGAATATAATAAGACAGACTCAGTTCAGTGTGTGCACGTTCGTGTAGCGTTCGTAAACGCGTTCGAACGGAAATGAATAGAATGTTCACGTTCGAGTAGCGTTCGTAAACGCGTTCGAACGGAAATGAAATAGAATGCTCACGTTCGAGTAGCGTTCGTAAACGCTTCGAACGGAAATGAAACAGAATGCTCACATTCGAGTAGCGTTCGTAAACGCGTTCGAACGGAAATGAGACAGAATACTCACGTTCGAGTAGCGTTCGTAACGCGTTCGAACGGAATACGAGACCTGACACATAAGGCAAAAACACATGCGCGTTCGAGTTGCGTTCGTGAACGCGTTCGAACGGACACGGACCTGATGCATGAAATAGGATGCAATATAAACACAGAAATAAAAGGCGCGGCGAAGCACTGCCGTAAAGGTGACCTTTTGGGGCTCTTGATCTCTCAAAGAGAGGACCTTTAGACCAACATGCTAAGCCCATGCGCGTCACATCACACATACAAGAATAGAACCAATCATATCAACCAAGTATGCCCGATTGAACACATCTTACATCCAATCCGAACACACATCAACCGGCGCGGCAAAGCATCGTGGTAAAGGGCTTTTAGCCCCTCCCCATAGGGGATCTCACAACACACTTACTAAGCCCATGCGCTCGATTGACTTATACATACGAAAATAAAGATAACAATATCAAACTAAGTATGCCCGATTGAACGTATCTCGCGTCCAACCGAACATACATCAACCGGCGCGGCGAAGTAGTGTCACGAAGGTGGCCTTTTCGGCTCTTTGTCTCCTAAATGGAGGACCTTTGGACTAACTCACTAAGCCCATGCGCTTGGTTGAATCATGCATAACTAACGACATATTGAATTCAAGTAAGCAAACTAAATGAACAAGAGCAACATAACAAAAGAAAGATGGTGCCGTTTACCCAAGCGGTACGTGGAATTGTGGCCCGAGTACAGATCATATTACCGTCCATTCGGAATCGGCTATGAAATTTATGTCCGGGTTTCCATCCGATATACCGCGAGAGTTGACACATCTCTCATTCATCCAATACCCACAACATACATCATACACACAATAGGTACCACAAATACAGAAAATATAATCAAAATAAATGACCAGAAAGTAAAATGAGAATAAGTGTGAAAGATACCCTCAGGTCTAACCTTTTAAGCCGTCTCTCGGACTCACGTTCCACGAAGATCGAAAGGGGGGTAAAGCTCCGCAACTTTTTCTGGTCCGCTGGTTCGATGTCCTAGCTCATTGTTTCCGCTGCTTTGCTTACGATTCGAACTCCGTTCTGCTCCTATTCGGCTCTTGTTTTGCTGCTCACTGCACGGGCTACCTGTTTCAATGTTTTCAAAGAACTATTCCAAGTTTGTGTGGGTTCTTAGTGCAATTAAAGTGATTATTTTTAAGATTATCTATGTAGTTTTCTAAGTTACTGTTTTTTTTTTTTAGGATTTGGGCTGCTGTGTTTGTGTGATTTTCGTGTATATGGAGTTTAGAGGGGGGCTGGTTTTCGGTGGTGATTAGGGGTTGGTTTGGTGCTTGTAGTTTCGGTGATGTGAGGGTAGTTACTTGTGGTAGATTCGGCTATGGAGAGATGGTTGTTCTTTTGTTCTCTTTTCGTGTGTGTATGAAGTGTTTTCTCTTTTTGTCTGTTTTGGGTGTGTAGAGAGAGTTTAGAGAGATTTCGAGAGAGCTTGGGTGTGAATTGTGTGTGTCCAGGAGAGGAATGGCCTTGGTTAGGGGTTGTTTATATAGAGAATGGCTAGGGTTGACAAGGGAAGGGATCTTGTTTTCCAAATTAGGAGAGGTGAGAAAGGCATACACAAGATTGAGGGGGGACAAGATATTTTAAATTAGGAAGTTGTAATATTTAATTTGTGTTGGTTTAGGAATACAAATATTTTATATTGGTAAATATCTTATTAGATTAGGAAGTCAAATATATGATTGGCTTTAATTGGTTAAGATTGATTTTAATTGGTATGATTATATTTTGATTTAGTATGTGATTTGTTTAATTTGGCATGATTTTAGTTTAAGTTGGTAATTGTTTATTTTAATTGGTAAATGGTTTAAATATTTTATTTAATGTTTAATATTTAATTTAATATTTATTTATTTAATTGGGATGTGTTTTATGGGCTTTGGGGAGCTAAATGGGCTGGGCATGAGGCTAGCAGCAAAACCAGAATTACCGACACCGTTCGAACGCTTCCTCGAACGCGACACGAACGCCCGCAATCTGTTTCCCGTTCGAACGAAGTAGCGAACGCAGCACTAACGAAGACAGTGAGCTTGTTTGTTCTGAATTTCCCCTTCCGATATCCGTTTCCCGCGGCTTCCGTGACTCAAAAGGTAGTGCCTCCAAATGAGGCTCATCATCGGGTTTCACATGCGAAAATGCAATGCCTACAGTCGCCCCCACTTTGATGGGACTTGTGCAGTGTGTGACTTTGAACAATCCTATCAAAGTTATGCAATGCATTTTCACTTACCTGGCTCGCCAGCTGCCGCTTGACTTACCATGTGTTGAGTTGAGTTGGTGATGTAGTGGACCTCGATCCTGGGACGTATCCCCATAACTGCAAGTGATTTGGGCCTTGGCCCTAGGATTCATTCCAAAACTGAGATTTATTCTTGGATTCGTTCCAGAACTGAGATTTGTTCTCGGATTCATTCCAAAACTGAGATTCGTTCTCGGATTCATTCCAAAACTGAGATTCGTTCTCGGATTTATTCCAAAACTGAGATTCATTCTCGGATTCATTCCCAAACTGAGATTCGTTCTCGGATTCATTCCAAAACTGAGATTCGTTCTCGGATTCATTCCAAAACTGAGATTTATTCTTATGGATTCCTTCCGTATTCTGAGATTCATTCTCTGGATTCCTTCTAAATTCTGAGATTCCTTCTCTGGATTCTTTCCAAACTCTGATGATGTGGGCCTCGGCCCTAGGATTCATTCCATAACTCTGACGACGTGGGCCTCGGCCCTAGGATTCATTCCCGGATTCGTTCCTGGATTCATTCCAAACTTTGATGATGTGGGCCTCGGCCCTAGGATTCATTCCTGGAGTGCCATTCCCGGCTTGTTCATTCTCGAACCGTGTTGAGATGAGGCTTTATTCCTCCCGAGCTTTATTCCCGAACTGTTGAGATGAGGCTTTATTCCTCCTGAGCTTTATTCCCGAATCGAACTGTACTGAATGTGGCTTATTCCCTAGTTGTAGGCTTTCTTCCTGACCCGTTACTGTAAGGTGGTCCATTCCTGAACTGTTACTGTAGTTGTTCATTCCTGAACTGTATCGTAAGGTGGTTCATTCCCGAACCGTGCTTCCATTCTGAGTGCCATTCCCTTCCCTTCCGCTTGTTCATTCTTGAACTGTCCATTCCCGGACTATATCTCCATTCTCGGAGTGTCATTTCCCCGACTTGTTCATTCCTGAACTGTCCATTCCCATTCCGGACTATATCTCCATTCTCGGAGTGTCATTTCTGACTTGTTCATTCTTGACTCTGCCCATTCTTGGATTGCCATTCTCGGCAGAACTGATATGACATAATGTGGGCCTCGCCCCCAGAATGCCATACCCGCAATGCTGATACTGATGCTAATACGGGCCTCGCCCCAAACTGATGCTGATGTGGGCCTCGGCCCTGGGATTTATTCCCTGGATTTTGCTGATGCGGCCTCGGCCCTGGGATTCATTCCCTGGATCCATTCCAAAATTCTGCTGATGTGGGCCTCGACCCTGGGATTCATCCCCAAAACTGATGCTGAAGTGGGCCTCAACCCATGCTGATACTGATGTGGGCCTCGCCCCCATGTTGATACTGATGTGGGCCTCGCCCCCAGACTGATATTGTACTGTCGCTGCTTTTGGTCGACTTGCATTTTGACGCTTTCTCTTTTTCGTTGTTGAAACCTGTGATTTACAAAACAAAGCAAACACCAAAAAGAATGCCAAAATACGTTACGTGTATGCATGCATGGATGAAGTTCCTATTCCGTTGGGTTAGGTTTTCTATCAATTCTTTTGATGACTGTTTAGTCTTCTCTTCCTTATGCAAAGAACTACTTCATTCTATCTTCGTTGACTGGCTCGATGTACTTATTCCTTTCCAAGTTTTGACAATCTCACTGTCCTCATTTCCCAGTTTCTGAACGGCTAACTTATCCTTTTTTTGCTTGCTTTTTCTGAGGATCCCCCGTGTTCTGAGCATCTTAATACCAAGATTGAATGCTTTTGTCACATGCACTCATGTTGCAAGTTGAGAAGTGGAGATTCAGACAAGTAAGCGAAATGAACTTCTTTATTATTGTTGAGAAAAGGTCCGAACAAGCAAACAAAATCAATGTCTTTATTAAAAAGCAAGATAAACTTGGAGAAACAGCAGTGCCTTCTTCCTCAGCCTATGGTTCTTCATCCTTGTCATCCCTTATCCCAATGAATGAAGCTGAGTGGTTGAGAGCCTGGAGGACAAGGGTTTCGGGTAGGCCAGAGTTGATCATGTAGTTAGGTAGGGGATTTCTGTGTGCATTGGGTTGTTCTCTTTCTGGGTCAGGTATTTTGTGGGTGTCAATGAGGTCTTGGATCTCATGCCTAAGGCGGGGGCAATTGTCAGTTTCGTGACCCTTTTGCTGGTGGAAGTAACAGAAAAGTTTAAGTCAAGGTAGTGGGGTACAGGGCTTGGAAGTGGTTTAGGTTCCAAGGGTCTCAGGAGTCCTTGCATCTTCAACTTTTCAAACACCTTCGATAGAGGCCTGCCAAGGTTGGAAAATCGCCTATTTCTGATGGCGGCAACTTCGGCAGTAGTGGGCCTTGTCTCAGAATGCCCCCCAAAATTCCTCTTATTCTGGCCATAAAACTTCCGGTTCTCGGCCTCCTCTTCTTCAATGTCCATGACAGTTTCCCTTAGCTGTCGGAAATCCGTAATCATTGAAGTCATCCTCCTTAACTTGCCAAAGATCGAGGGCTTGGTGCCCTTAATGATCATTTTAATCTGGTCCTTCTCAGAGGGCCGAGTCTGCATCTTCAGAAGCTGGCTTCTCCAGCGGTCTACATACTCCTTGAAGCTTTCTTCTGGCTTCTGCTTAGTGTTCTCCAAATCACGAAGTGACAAATCAATCTCTAAGTCTGTAACATATTGCTTCAGAAAAGCATCAGCTAGTTCCCTCCAATCTTCCTTAACCTTCTTCTCAAGGCTATGATACCAAACCACAGGAGCCCCCTCGAGTGACATCCCAAACATCTTTTGGACTTGGCGCTGTGATAGGCCCACTGAACTCATAACCGAGACATATTGCTGCAGATGGACTCTCGGGTCCCCATTCCCATTAAACTTGGCCATGTCGGGCATTCTGAACTGAGCAGGCAACTGTTCCTCAAAGGTCATCGCCTCATAGTCTAGTAAGTCTTCATCCTTACCCTTCATCTTACGGGTAACAGACTCTACCTGGTCACGGAGTTTCTGCAATTCTGTCTGAGACCCAACCGTTCTCCCAGTGGCATAGTCAGCCATATCATCATCAAAAGCGGGGATGTCATCCCCCAACCCATTCGGAGTCTCCTCACGTCGTACATTCTCAGAGTTTCCCCCAGCACGGGGCACAGCCATATTTGTCATGGCAGTAGTTAGGGCTTGCAACTGTTCGGTAATCTTGGCTAAACCGCTTTCCAACTGATCTATCCGGGATACCTCATTATCGGATGTACTCATATCTGTCACCGGTCTTTTGGTGAGTCTTCCCTCTTCCCTAACCCAACGGGAGTCTATGATGGCTTTTAAAACACAAGGGTTAGCATGATGTATGTATGCATGGGGTGCATGAGATGCATGTAACATATAAAATATACTAAATCAATTAAAATTTTCAAACAAATCGGCCTATTATCATTTTAGAAGCTTTTGGGACAACTGTCATAAGAGTGAACCCGTCCCAGTTTAAATGGCCTAACGAGTTCATGTCTTATGGCAAAGAGCCCAACTAAATCCAAATGATAAAATTCCGAACACAATCATAAAATGGCCCATTGTTACTTAGAAGCCTTTTGGCCCAATAGTCATGAGATACGTTCTTATCCCAGTTTAAATGGCCCAACAAGCCCATATCCCATGACAAATGGTCCAAATGGATCCAAACGGTGATGTTCCCAAACATAAGCATAGAAGGAGATAATGCAAACATAACATGATAATTTTTACATAAGGGCCCATCAACATTTCAGAAGCCTTGGGCCTAGTAGTCATACAGTACGAACTTGCCCCAGTTTAAATGGCCCAGCAAGCCCGTATTTTTGACAATAGTCCAACTGCATCCAAATGAGGATGGTCCACAAGCACATACTCAAGGAAATAATTGCTACTTTAGCCATACAAACCAGTCTATGGGTGGATTTGCAAGAGTATGGACAAAGGCTCTCACTGGCGAAGGATGGCCCAAACTAGGTCTCCTCCCCACTCAAGGGTTCGAGCAACCAAGTGAGCGCACCCCTTTTTATACACTAAGGTACGTGCCAATGAGCTATGGTGTGTGACGGACTGTCAAATGGATTTCCCGTTGTAGATCCCCCAGAGGGAAGGTGGAGCGAGGCTCACTTAAATACCCAAGCCTCTTAGGCTCTTATCGCTTGTTGTCAGGAATAAACAACGAGTCCTCCAAATTAGTCCATCACAAAGGCTATAAGTAGATGGCATATAGGTGCCCTCACAGCTTTTCCTTCTAGAAAGGTAGTGAATGAAGGAAGACACCAAACCATTACCTAGCCTCAAAGTGCCCTTGATTAAACCCCCACTTTATCCACTATAGACATGGTCAATTAAAACATAAATCCAAACATTACAAGACAATATTTCGGGGCCAATTCTCTATCCCCAGTGGAGTCGCCAGACTGTGGGACACAGGACCTGAGCGACGCCGTTCCTAGGCTCGCGGCCTAGTTGGGAAGGATTACATAACATGGAGTCGCCACCCGGTGTGAACCGGGACAAAGATTTAAGGCCGCACTCACCCCTCGCAAGGGAAGACCTCAAACCGTTGGGTTCGGAATGGTCCCTTACTTATGTCACTTGTAATGAAAGGATTCATGTAATAATTTAACTAAGCTTAAGTAACACTTATTTCCAAGAGTATCATGCTTCTAAATTCTCATATGCAAATAAAACTTATGTGTACATTTTTACATATATCTCATATTCAAAATTGCATGCTTAATATATCAAGATAGCAACGAACATACAACTTTACATATCACATTCGGGAAAACACAAGCACACATATTGACCCTACAAGCACACATATGGGCACTTTTCCAAGCGGTACGTGGAATTGTAGCCCAAGTACAGACCGCACTACCGTCCATTCGGAATCGGCTACGGAATTTACGTCTGGGTTTCCATCCGATATACCGCAAGAAATAATACTCAAATGTTATCATGACATAAGCATACGAATTGTGACACATTTGCATAAGAAAGATCAACCAATAGGCAATTATGCATGAATATAATAAGACAGACTCAGTTCAGTGTGTGCACGTTCGTGTAGCGTTCGTAAACGCGTTCGAACGGAAATGAAACAGAATGCTCACGTTCGAGTAGCGTTCGTAAACGCGTTCGAACGGAAATGAAACAGAATGCTCACGTTCGAGTAGCGTTCGTAAACGCGTTCGAACGGAAATGAGACAGAATGCTCACGTTCGAGTAGCGTTCGTAACGCGTTCGAACGGATACGAGACCTGACACATAATAAGGCAAAAACACATGCGCGTTCGAGTTGCGTTCGTGAACGCGTTCGAACGGACACGGACCTGATGCATGAAATAGGATGCAATACATAAACAGAAATAAAAGGGGGCGCGGCGAAGCACTGCCGTAAAGGTGACCTTTTGGGGCTCTTGATCTCTCAAAGAGAGGACCTTTAGACCAACATACTAAGCCCATGCGCGTCACATCACACATACAAGAATAGAACCAATCATATCAACCAAGTATGCCCGATTGAACACATCTTACATCCAATCTGAACACACATCAACCGGCGCGGCAAAGCATCGTGGTAAAGGGCTTTTAGCCCCTCCCCATAGGGGATCTCACAACACACTTACTAAGCCCATGCGCTCGATTGACTTATACATACGAAAATAAAGATAACAATATCAAACTAAGTATGCCCGATTGAACGTATCTCGCGTCCAACCGAACATACATCAACCGGCGCGGCGAAGTAGTGTCACGAAGGTGGCCTTTTCGGCTCTTTGTCTCCTAAATGGAGGACCTTGGACTAACTCACTAAGCCCATGCGCTTGGTTGAATCATGCATAACTAACGACATATTGAATTCAAGTAAGCAAACTAAATAAACAAGAGCAACACATAACAAAAGAAAGATGGTGCCGTTTACCCAAGCGGTACGTGGAATTGTGGCCCGAGTACAGATCATATTACCGTCCATTCGGAATCGGCTATGAAATTTATGTCCGGGTTTCCATCCGATATACCGCGAGAGTTGACACATCTCTCATTCATCCAATACCCACAACATACATCATACACAAATAGGTACCACAATACAGAAAATATAATCAAAATAAATGACCAGAAAGTAAAATGAGAATAAGTGTGAAAGATACCCTCAGGTCTAACCTTTTAAGCCGTCTCTCGGACTCACGTTCCACGAAGATCGAAAGGGGGTAAAGCTCCGCAACCTTTTCTGGTCCGCTGGTTCAACGTCCTAGCTCACTGTTCCGCTGCTTTGCTTACGATTCGAACTCCGTTCTGCTCCTATTCGGCTCTTGTTTTGCTGCTCACTGCACGGGTACCTGTTTCAATGTTTTCAAAGAACTATTCCAAGTTTGTGTGGGTTCTTAGTGAAATTAAAAGTGATTATTTTAAGATTATCTATGTAGTTTTTATAGTTACTGTTTTTTTTTAGGATTTGGGCTGCTGTGTTTGTGTGATTTTCGGTGATATTTGGCGGTTTAGAGGGCTGGTTTTCGTGGTGATTAGGGGTTTGTTTTGGTGCTTGTAGTTTCGGTGATTGAGGGTGGTTACTGTGTGATTCGATTATGGAGGAGATGGTTGAGGTCTTTTGTTCTCTTTTCGTGTGTGTATGAAGTGTTTTCTCTTTTTGTCTGTTTTGGGTGTGTAGAGAGAGTCTAGAGAGATTTCGAGAGAGCTTGGGTGTGAATTGTGTTGTGTCAGGAGAGGAATGGCCTGGTTAGGGGTTGTTTATATAGAGAATGGCTAGGGTTGACAAGGGAAGGGATCTTGTTTTCCAAATTAGGAGAGGTGAGAAAGGCATACACAAGATTGAGGGGGGACAAGATATTTTAAATTAGGAAGTTGTAATATTTAATTTGTGTTGGTTTAGGAATACAAATATTTTATATTGGTAAATATCTTATTAGATTAGGAGTCAAATATATGATTGGCTTTAATTGGTTAAGATTGATTTTAATTTGGTATGATTATATTTTGATTTAGTATGTGATTTGTTTAATTTAGGCATGATTTAGTTTAAGTTGGTAATTGTTTATTTTAATTGGTAAATGGTTTAAATATTTTATTTAATGTTTATATTTAATTTAATATTTATTTATTTAAATTGGGATGTGTTTTATGGGCTTTGGGGAGCTAAATGGGCTGGGCGTGAGGCTAGCAGCAAAACCAGAATTACCGACACCGTTCGAACGCTTCCTCGAACGCGACACACGAACGCCCGCAATCTGTTTCCCGTTCGAACGAAGTAGCGAACGCAGCACTAACGAAGACAGTGAGCTGTTTTGTTCTGAATTTCCCCTTCCGATATCCGTTTCCCGCGGCTTCCGTGACTCAAAAGGTAGTGCCTCCAAATGAGGCTCATCATCGGGTTTCACATGCGAAAATGCAATGCCTACAACCGACTCCGTTCGAACGCCCATTCGAACGCTACAACGAACGTCCGTAATCTGCCTGACGTTCGAACGAATTAACGAACACAGCACTAACGAAGACAGTGAACTTATGAATGAACTTGATGACGTACTTATTCTGAATTTCCCCTTCCGACCTCCGTTTCCGCAATATCCTTAGCTAAAAGGTAGTGCCTCCAATTGAACTCATCATCGGGTTTCACATGCGAAAATGCAATGCCTACAGTCGCCCCCAATTTTTGATGGGCTTGTGCAGTGTGTGGCTTTGAACAATCCTATCAAAGTTATGCAATGCATTTTCACTTACCTGGCTCGGCTGCTGCCTCGAGCTGAGTTGGTGCTGCAGCGGACCTCGATCCTGGGACGCATCCCAATAACTACAAGCGACAACGGGGGCACCTCGACCCAATACCGCTGACAATAGGGACCTCGCCCTTGAACTGATGATGTAGTTGGCACCTCGACCCTGGGCGCCTCGACCCGAAACTACAACGACAACGGGGGCACCTCGACCCGACACCGCTGACCATAGGGACCTCACCCTCGAACTGATGATGTAGTGGGTACCTCGACCCTGGGCACCACCTCGACCCATAAACTACAACCGACAACGGGGGCACCTCGATCCTGGGCACCTCGACCCAACAACACCGCTGACCATAGGGACCCCTCGCCCTCGAACTGATGATGTGTGGGTACCTCGACCCTGGGCACCTCGACCCGAAACTACACCGACAACGGGGGCACCTCGACCCAACACCGCTGACCATAGGGACCTCGCCCTCGAACTGATGATTAGTGGGTTCCTCGACCCTGGGCACCTCGACTCGAGCTACAAAACCGACAACGGGGGCCTCGTCCTCAAGCTGATTGTGCCTCGCCCCAAGCCGACACGATATGGGCCTCGCCCCCAAGCTGATATGGGCCTCGTCCCTTGGGACTCATCCAAAAACTGAAATTGCGCTGAAGCTGCTTGGCTAATTTCTGCCGCTTTCTCCTTTCTTCGAACCTGCGAAAAAAAAAAAAAAACAAACAACGAAGAGAATGCAATGTTTACATGTATGCATGAATGATTTTCTTATTTCCGTTAGGTTAGGTCTTCTGCTAATTCCCGTGGTGACTGCTCGGTCTTCTCTCCTCAGGCAAGTATTGCTTCAATCTGTCTACGTTGATCGGCTCGGTGAACTCGTTTCCTTCCAAGTTTGATAACCTCACTGCCCCATTTCCCATTACCTTCTGCACTATGTAAGGTCCTTCCCAGTTTGGTCTGAATTTCCTCTCATCTATCGTCGACGGCCTCGATTGCTTAATACACCCAATCACCCTTTCTGATCTTGGTGGGACGTACTTTCTTGTTGAATGCTCGGCTAGTCTCTTCTGATAACAACTGCATGTGATACAAAGACTTCGTTCTCTTCTCATCCAATAGTGCTAACTGATCAAACCTCTGTGCGGCCCAATCCTGTTCGCGTAATTCTGCCTCTGTTAATACCCTCATAGACTGTATTTCCACTTCTACCGGAAATACTGCTTCCATTCCATAGACTAAAGAGTAAGGTGTGGTCCCTGTTGCTGTTCTTACTGATGTTCTGTACCCCCAAAAGCATACGGTAATTTCTCGGCCCAATCTCTGTAATTTTCTGTCATCTTGGCTAAAATTGTCTTTATAGTCTTGTTGGCTGCCTCAACTGTCCCATTTGCCTGCGGCCTATACGGTGATGAGTTGTGGTGGCCTATCCCGTACCTCTGTAATATTGCCTTCGTCTCTCCTTGAAACTGAACCCCGTTGTCTGTCACTATATGATGCGGCATACCATACCGACAAATGAGGTTCCGAGTTATAAACTTTTCCATCTGTTTTGCTGTAACATTGCGGAATGATTCGGCTTCCACCCACTTCGAGAAGTAATCCACTGCCACTACTATGAAGCGATGCCCATTGATGCATTCGGTCGAATTTCCCCAATCATATCAATCCCCCATGCTGAGAAAGGCCACGGCTCCGACAACCCGTGCCAACTCTGTGTGCGGTAAGTGATTCAAATTACCATGTGCTTGACAGTCATGACAGTGCTTCACCATCTTCGCGCAATCTGTTTCCATGGTTGACCAATAAAAACCTTGTCTCACTATCTTGGGGGACAGATTCAACCCGTTCATGTGCGGACCACATACCCGGCGTGTATTTCTTCCATTACATGCTGAGCTTCTTATTTTCTCAAACACTTCAACTGAATACCGTTTGCTTGCCTCTTGTACAGTTCCCCTTTCAAAGTCACATACTGGGAAGCTAACTTCTGAATGGCTATTCTGTCTTTTTGCCTGCCCCTTCCGGGAGTTCACCATGTTCCAGATCTCTGAATGTCATAATACCAAGGTTTACCGTCGTCGACCTCAACTTCCAGAATTCTTTCTATCTCATAAACAGTCTGCTCGCTGTTTTCAGTATCAACGGTCGCATCACTACTTTTCTGGATTCTCCCAAGTTGCTGCAAGTGTAGCCAATGCATCTGCCATCTGATTCTCTTCTCTCGTAAGTGCTGAAACTTACACTCGGGGATAACCTGTGCCAACTTTCTGAGGTGAAGAATGTGAGGTTTCAACCGTTCTTCTTTCAATTCCCATTCTCCTCGCATTGCTGGACTACCAACATAGAATCTCCGTAGACTTCCACACTTCCGGCCTTTAAGGCTATCAATGCCGTCAAACCAAAAGTACATGCTTCATACTCGGCCATGTTGTTAGTCACTCTGAATGTCAACCTTTTGGCCAAAGGCAAAGTCTCTCCCTCGGGGGTTACTATCACGATTCCAATTCCGGCTCCCTTCTAATTCACTGCTCCGTCAAAATACATCTTCCATCTCTGAACTATTATTGCTTGGATCTCTTCATCTGGAAATTCAAACTTATACTGATCCCCTTCAACAGGTTGCAATGCCAGAAAATCTACTACTGCTCGCCCTTTGATCACTTTGGAGGTGAGATACTCAATGTCGAACTCTGTCAACAATACCAACCATCTGCCAATTTTCCACTAGTGAAGGCACCGAGTGAAGATACTTTAGAGGATTTTCCTTGGCCACTGTCTGG
>SKCR01013214.1:0-21114 GCA_019454045.1 Zanthoxylum bungeanum
CGAAGCTGTTTCCCATACCATCGGTAAAACACAACCTCCTATTACACTTGCATGCGTATCATATACCCAAATATATGAGAACTATGTCGTTGTGCCCTCAACGCACACAAGTGTAATACTAGTCTTTTACGCATTCATCGATGTCCAATCTCGATAATGCTCTGACTAGGGATATTTAATGATTTATCCTCCGTGGATTGATACTGTCTCATATCATTCTCAATCCAGGAACAAATCACAGAGACCTTCTATCATTTATATATCTTGGTGATCTAATGATAAGAATGTAATCTCCTTTGTCACGTAGTTAATTTGTACAACAACACCGTGATCTGTATAAATAGTGACGCTATGGGTCATAATTGTCCAACAGGCCAAATCCTACAACTGCCCTAAAGTCATGGTATTTTTTGATTTTGATCATTGGATGAGTTGGAATCATGTTGGGAAAGTTGATTTAGAATTTAATTGGATGGAATTCGGAATCGATTCGAAAAACCCTAAAATACCGTGGACTAGAAGCATGGGAAATGAGTTGATTTTGATTAAATTGTGTTGGGCATGATTTAATGTTAATAAGCATAATTAATTGTGTAAATTGATGTTTTAGAAATGTTAATTTGGGTGATTAATTATGGTATACACTTTAGGTTAATTAGATTATGAAATTGGAATTTTATGATTTAATTAATTGGGCCAATTTTGAAAATTGGGCTTGTAAAGTTGAAATTGGGCTTAATGGGCTTGGTTGTACCAAGATTGGTTTAGGCTAAATTGGTTGGATCCAATTGGGACCAAAACCATATCCATAAAGTCAAATTATGACTAATGGGCCATTAAAGTTTAATTGGGCCTAATGGGCCGAAATTGATTTCTAGGCTTATGGGGTGATTCCTTGATTGGGCTTTGGTTACCAAAGCCCATGCCTTAAGAAATTAATTGAAAGCCCATTGGACTTTAATTAAACGACATTGGATGTTAATCGGGCTTTGAGACCCGTAACGATTAGATTTGGAATCTAAGTCGCAAAGGTTCATTAATAAAGTGTAATATTTAATTTGGAATTAAATAAGTGAATTAGTATTAAATACATATTAAATTGGATTTAATGTTGTAGTTTAGTTTAATTCAAGAATTCGTACTCTGAGTACTTATTCGCAAAATGAGTTTGACTCGCGCAAAATCAAATCGTTGTTTGAACATTGGATGGTCATTAAATTATCAGATTAATTAATTGGATTAGATTGATTGATAACATGCTTGTGTGAATACATGATTACGATGCATGAATATTGTATATCAGATGGATATTAGATGGGTGGGGCAATTTTGGAATTTATTGTAATAAATTTAGAATTTATTAAATTGGACCTGTGTGTCCAGCCTATTACCTCCTTACTCTTTGTATTTCTCTTCTCACTTATTCCCCTAAATGTAAATGAGGTTTCTTTAGAAGTGTTATGTAATCGGGTAGAAGTAATACTTGTGCTAGCAGGAGAGAGGAAAGTGATAGATTTGTTCTAGGAATAATATGTTTAAGTATCCATCCGCATATCATTATTATATTTACTTACGCGCCTTATTATGTGTTTAGAAGGCATGTTTAAGGGTGTATGATGATGAGACCTTAACAAAGATAATAAATTGGTTGCCAATTTGCACGCGAAAAACCCTCAAAAAATATTAAGCGTTTTTCCTTCCATTGAGTGATTCTTACTCAAGATCCAAGACTGGCACTGGTTTGTTAGCCAAAGTCAAGACCTTTGTCCGTCGAGGATGTGTTTGAATCACGAAGGCTTTGTTACATATTGGTGTCTTGTCCAAGTTGTGATTTGTTGGCCAAAGTCAAGATCACTTCTTGTCCATCGACATTGATTACGGCTTTCCATGGTCAATGGGTTCCGCTTAACTGGGATCATTAAGGTGCCAAAGCCAAGGCTTAATTGATTCAGAGGAAAAAAGTTAGGAAAAATATTGGATCTATTGGCATATATAAGATATATGTTTCGGACTTGGACGTCCCCCTACTGGATCTAGGAATTGGATGGGATCCAATTGATCTTAGAGATCTACCTAGTTAATTATCATACAATTTGTTGGCCAAAGTCAAGATTGTGTGATATTTAATGGGATCCTAGCCCACTAGGAAACACGGTTTCCCGAGTACTCCACATAGTGTTAGAGGCTCGCCGAAAAATAGTGGGAGGCAAGAATTGAATTTGCAATACTCGTTTAATTACTTGCCATACGCGCTCAATCACAAATATCATTTCTTCGATATAAATTAATATTTAATTGTTGTGATTTGTTGGCCAAAGTCAAGATCACTTCTTGTCCATCGACATTGATTACGAAGCTTTCCATGGTCAATGGGTTCCGCTTAACTGGGATCATTAAGTTTGTTGTGCCAAAGCCAAGGCTTAATTGATTCAGAGGAAAAAGGTTAGGAAAAATATTGGATATATTGGCATATATAAGATATATGTTTCGGACTTGGACGTCCCCCTACTGGATCTAGAAATTGGATGGGATCCAATTGATCTTAGAGATCTACCTAGTTAATTATCATACAATTTGTTGGCCAAAGTCAAGATTGTGTGATATTTAATGGGATCATAGCCCACTAGGAAACACGGTTTCCCGAGTACTCCACATAGTGTTAGAGGCTCGCCGAAAAATAGTGGGAGTCAAGTATTAAATTTGTAATATTCGTTTAGTAACTTCCCATACGCGCTCAATCACAATATTTCGTCAAATAAATTATTTATTAGTTGGACTCATAACTAATGTTGTTTTAATAAAAAAGTTGGGCTGTATTCAAACTATTTCATTTATAGTTGATTATATAATTGGATTATAGTAATCAATATATTTGAATTAATAAATTGAATTATAGTTGATTTTATAATTGGATTATAGTAATCAATATAATTGATTTTAACCTATTAAATTATAGTTGATTAAATAGTTGGACTATAGTAATCATTATAATAAATAGTACCTAAAATCGTTGATTAAATAGTTGGACTATTAGAATTAAGATAAAATTGAAAGATTAGTATTTAAAACATAATCCTAGGGAAAATGTATTTAAATTGTTTAATTTTCAACTTGGGAATTAAATTTCAGGATGGTCCTGGAAACTAATAAGTTACTTTATTTGATAAAATAACATATTAGGCCTAAGCCCGGAGTTAAGCAAATAGTAGAGCATGATCTTTGGAAGATTCATGTGATGATAACTTTAGTGCTTAATCCATTAAGCTTGCCAATTAGACTCCTTAATTTCTTAATCAGAACTAAGGATTAGATCCTTATAGTATGACAATGAAATTGAAGGATCTTCATAGATCTATTCTTAGATCTTATAAGTACTAAATTGCAATAGTAAACTCTTGGAGAGTTAATGGCTATACTCAAGGAGTCAAATCCAAAGTTTGCAATAGGCGAAAAGCGCAAGGCGCAACTTACTTCGACATTCTAGAAGGCCAAGGCTTGGCCAAAGGCTTCTGTATGTGGAAAAGGGCAAAGACAAAATCATTGTAATCTTCTGGGAAGATAAAGGACATATCCCAAAATGTCTACCTAAATTGTGGAAAATGGGATCACGGAAGTGTGACTGCCGTTTGGACAAGGCAGACAGGAAGGAATTGAAGAACGAGCAAGGCTCTAACTTCAAATATGTTTGTCATAAAATATGTTCACTACTAGTATTAAAATTGGATTTTAGATACTGAGTGTGGTACATAAATATATACTGCTGTGCAGAATCTGCTATGAGCAGGATGCTGAATTCAGTTGAGATCTATCTGCGAATTGAAAACGGGACGAAAGTCGCTGTTTTAACCGTAGATACCTAAGTTAAGGAACTACCATTCGGGTGTGTACTTAAATTAGGAAACTGTTAAGATGTAACTAGTTTGACTAGATACATTATCTTTATATCAGGGTTTAATCCGTTGCGGATATACCTTTATATTCTAGAACACTAAAGTGTTTTATTATATAAAGATGATATTGAGATAAACACATTAGATGTAAATAACAGTATTTATATTTTGAATATAAATAAATCTCAAACATATAACATGACAAATAAATAGCACAAACTGATTTGATCAGATAAAACTTAAAAGTGGCATTGTTGTCTGGGACACAATTAAACAAGACTCGTATATCCACACTTTTGAAGAGTGGGTACTAGGACTAATTTGATTCCAATCAAATAAAGTCTACGAATCTAGTTTATTGGGCAAAGAGCCTAAAACACCTTTACTCGGTAAAAGTGTAAATGCCACCGATCTGTTAGCCATAGTTCATAGTCACGTAAGTGGGCCCATGTCTAGCTAGGCTAGAGGTGGATATGAATATTTCGTGACCTTTACGGATGTGGCATCGTGTTATGGTTATATGTTTCTTTTGAAACACAAATCGGAAACTTTTAAAGTTTCGACACGAAGTAGACAAACAGATCAGCTAAAGTATTAAAACTGTCACGGTTAGACCATGATGAAAATACTTAAGCAATAAGTTTCTCATATACTTGAAAGACTATTGTATTATTTCAATGAGGACTCTTCTTGGAACACGTCAGTTTGACGGTGTGTCTGAATAGACATACCAAATTTTGTTGGACATGATAAGGTTAATCATGAGTCGCTCTGAGCTACCATTTCCTTCAACGGATAAGCATTTAACAGTGCAAAACTTATTTTGAATAAGGTTCCATACAAATCTGTTAGACATACTTTATATTAGATATGAACAGGAAAGAAACCGGGCTTTCTAATTCCTGAAGATTTGGGAATGCTGGGCATACGTTTGGATGATGCCAAACTAGAACCCAAATCGGATAAGTGCCTAATTGTAGGTTATCTTAGGGAAACCAAAGTATAATACTTATACAACTCACATGAGAACAATGTAATTGTTGCTCACCTTGCGGTTTTCCTAAGAGGAATACCGATATGCAATGGTAAGTGGAGGATGGTAAAACTCGATGAAAATCGAGTAGTAAGTGTAAAAGGTAATACTGTCAAGGACCGAGTCTTAATGGAACACAAATAGTTCATCAATGATGAAACTATACCATAATCTTCGAATACACAACAACCACGTAAGTCGAAGAGAGTCAGAAAACAACCTGAGGTATGGGTTTCTGATCTCACCTCATAAAGATGTCAATCTTATTGAGGTATACCAACTGACTACGTATGAGGAAGTGATACAAGGTATCGACTCCCTATTATGGAAAAGTGCCATGAATCCAAAATGGATTCCATGTATATCAACCAAGTTTGGAAACTAGTTGATGTACTGCAAGGCATTGTGCCTATTGGTACTATATAAGTCTTCAAGGAAGACATACATGGATGGCAACATACCAACGTATAAAGCTAGGATTTTAGCGGAAATGTATTGTTATCAACATTGTGTCGATTACGATGAAACCTTTTACCTGTTGCCACAGTATATCCATTTGGATAATGTTTGCTGATGCTGCATGTTTCATTTATGAAATATGTCAGCTTAACGGGAAAATCGTTTTCCTTAAACGAAAACTTTTAGAGAATATTTACAACATCCTTACGGTTTTGTCATACCAAAACTAACAAACAAGGTTTGCAGGTTATTTCATCCATGGA
Source organism: Zanthoxylum bungeanum (assembly GCA_019454045.1). Lineage (NCBI taxonomy): Eukaryota > Viridiplantae > Streptophyta > Magnoliopsida > Sapindales > Rutaceae > Zanthoxylum > Zanthoxylum bungeanum. The sequence continues at coordinate 5,646 of SKCR01013214.1, forward strand.
TGGATTGAAGCAAGCATTGAGTTCTTGGAATTATCGTTTTGATGTAATCATAATGGTATATGATTTAATTCAAAACGAAATGATTCTTATGTATATAAGGAGGTTAGTGGGAGCGCACTGACAATGAACGTCCTGTATAAAATGATGACATGTCATTTCTTGGAAATGATATTCCTATATTACAATAAGTGAAAGCTTGGCTTTCGAGAAAATTATCCGTAGAATTCTTGGGAGAAACAACCTTTATTCTAGGAATAAAGATCTACTGGGATATATTTAAAGTTGTTAACACTCTCCGAGAAATCGTACATGGAAAAATGTACGCGACCTGGTGTCTCATACGCTTTGAGCATATGGAGTCACAATCAGGCCAATCCAAATGATAGTCACTGGATTGAAGTTAAGAACATACTTAGTATCTTAGAGGAACTAAGGATGCTGTCTTAAACTATGGAGAAGGAGAACTTGAAGTGACTGGGATCACTAATGCAAGTTTCCTAACCGATAATAACGACTATAAGTCGTAACAATGGTACTATAAAGTTTGAATAACGATACAATGAGCTGGAAATCTTCCAAGCAAGATACTGCTATTGAATAAACAATTAAAGTGGATTATTGCTGCAGCTGAGGCAGCAATAGAGCCTTCTGGATTAATAACAAATCTAATTAGATTAGATTATCAAATATCATAATTAGATATATTCTGTTAGCAGCGACTGCTAGCTAGCACCAACAGGCAGGCTAAAGAATTAAAGGTCTCATCAACGATCCAGATATATACTTTAAACTGTTTTCATCTGATTCGTTCGGATCATACATCACGGCGATGTGATGATCGAATAAATCACATCAGATGATAACCTTTTAAATCCGCAGACACTATTTTCTCAGCAGAAAGTTGAGCCACCCGTACATAGTTCAGGTGTAAAGCACCTGAGTGACTGGCTGTAGGCCAAGTGGGAGATTGTTGGACAATTATGACCCATAGCATCACTATTTGTACAGATCATGTTGTTGTTGTACAAATTAACTATGTGTTGAGGAAATTGCTCTTTTATCATTTGTGATTAGATCACCTAGATGTATAAATGATAGAAGGTCCATATGATTAGTTCTGGATTGAGATGATATGAGACAGTATCAATCCACGAAGGTTTAATCATTAAATATCCTTAGTCGTAGTATTATCGAGATTGGACATCGATAATGCAGAATAGACTAGTATTACACTTGTGCATGTTATGAGAGCATAACGACATAGTTCTCATATATTTGGGTATTGGATACTCATGCAAGTGTAATAGGAGGTTGTGTTTTACCGATGGTACGGAAAACAACTTCGCTCTGGATAGACCCCTTTGGAGTTCCATTGGTAGTATAACTATGTGTCTATGGAAGTCCGAATTCAGGGTAGGTGTATTTGGTCTTAACCTGAGACTTGCACCGCTAATACTTGCGATAATCAATATACTTTGGTTTTGGTCATCCAGGGATTAACCGGTTCTGTGTACGCCTCTTCTGGGTATATTGAGAATCGTAGTGTATTGGGTGTGATGTCAAGATGGAAGTATAATTTCAATTATAGTGGAGATGATGATCACGTAGGATACGGAACTTGTTCCCTTATATGCTGCAGCTATCGGGATATTATGACTAGGCCATTTATATCCAATTATGGAGACTAGTTGCCAGACATCCGATATGTGCTTCGTATGGGGCAGACACAATTCCAGCCCTAGGCCTTGCACGTGACCATCCGATCCTGGATCGATATACACGATACTACGTATACTACGCCTGATATAGATCGCTTATTCCTGTAAGCATGTTTCTGGAGAATTGGGTAGGCATGGCGCTTTGCTAGAAGCCAACCTTGTCTTGTAAATCGGTAAAAACGTAGTACTAGGTACGTACGTATTCGGATAGTCTGATAACCGTATTTACTACCAACATATCCGGGGATCTCATGGGTTGCTTCCCGAAGATTCACCGATGATGTATGACTCGCACTTTATTAATCTGGGATTAATTAGATGAGAGAAAAAATTAATCTGGGATTAATTACGGAGATATTTTATCTAGGATAAAATATTATTTAAAGAGAGAAAACGATTAATTTGGAATTAATCGAAAAATTAATATATTCGATATATTAAAAGAAATTGGATTTCGACCAGGAATTGAAATTAGATTTTAATTCGGGCAAACGAATTATTTAGAATAAATTTGTTAGCGACGTGAATACTAATTATACTAGGCATGATTATTTAATTCAATTAGATTTAATTACGTCGCAACAGAAATTCGTTAATTCGGAATTAGCGAACCCAAGCCTAAGAGTGTTTGCGGAGCCACTCGCATTTCGAATCTAGTGGGGCCCACAAGTCGCATCACGCGTCAAATCACATCGCACATCATTCAAGTGATGGATGTCTTGTCACTTTGAGTGATTGACAACCAGTCAATATTCATGAGTGATGTGACTTGATGGAAGTGGTTGGAAAGCATTATTCCTTTTGGCTCCAAAATTTGTGTTAACCTTTTTGAAAGGTAAATACCAAATTTTTGGTATATGTTTAATTAAGGTTTTTGAAACCAAATAACAACACAACTTTCTCTCTCTCTCTTCTCCCTTAGCATTCGGCCATGGAGGCCATTTTTCTCCTCTCTCCTTTTTGGCTTTTGAAGCCATTTTTCTTCTTGAATCTTGCTTGACTGAGAACTAGAAGGAAGAATAGGATGATTTTGTTGCAAAATCAAGAGTGCTAGCACATATTAGAGGCATACAAGGTGATATGGAAACCTATTCATGAGCATGGAATTCATCAACAAAGCTTGGAGCTTGAAGTTCATCCATGAAGTCCAAATTTGTTGCTCGGTCGAGAGCTTCACAAGGGGAGCAAAAGTTTGTTCTCGATGCATCCAATCCGATCAATGTGAGTATGATTCCGCCATTCTCATTTGTTGATTCACATGTGTTCATGACTTGAAAAAATGATCATTGGGACTAATAGAAACCCAACAAGTGAAATTTGACTTGGATTTTTTATTTTTTAAAACAAAATAATGTATACCAAATATCTAATATTGGTATTAAAAAGTCAATCATCTCTCAACTTGAGCGTAAAACAAGCCATCAACCACCCACCAAATTCCGCACCAAGAAGTTGAACAAAGTGACTAGGTGATGGACTTGTGATGTGATTGTAGGCCCCACTTGATTCAAAATCGAGTGGGCCGCAAACAATTCCCGGCTCGGTTCGTTAATTACCAATAATAAATTTTCTGTTGCGGGGGGACCGTAATTAAATCAAATTTAATTAAATAATTGCTAGCCAAAATTACTTTTAACGTCGCTGCGAATTTAATTCTAAATTAATTCGTTCGTCCGAATCAAAATCCACTTTTAATTCGTATGAAATCTAATTTCATGTAATATATCGAATTATTATTTTATCAATTAATTCCAAATAATCGTTCTATCTCTTCTAATTGGAATTTGATCCCAGATAAAAATTTCACCGTAATTAATCTAGTTTAATTTTCTCTCTCTTATAATTAACCTAGATTAATTATGTTCGAAGTATACGGCATCGTTGAATCTTGAGGGAAGCGACCCATATATGGAGACCCTGGATATGTTCGGCAGAAATCCGAAAGTCGTCGGACTATCCGAACACGTGCATTACTTTAGACCATATTTTTACCGATTTACGAGACATGGTTGGCTCTAGCAAAGCGTTCGTGCCTACCCCAATCTCCAGAACTATTCTTTAAGGAATATATAATCTATAACAGGTAGTATCATAGTATTGCGTTATTGCGATACGGTACTGATGAAATGCAGGCCTGAGGTTGGAATAGTTTCTGCAACGTTACGAAGCATATATCGGATTCACAAGGCAACTAGTTTCTATAATGTGATAATCATGACCTTGTCATATTATCCGATAGTTGCCATAAGAGAATCGGTTTATGTATTCCCTACGTGATCATCATCTCCATATGAGTGAAGTGATACTTCTTGTTTGACATCACACCCAATACACTACGTGTTAGACATTATGTCCCATAGCGTCACTGTTTGTAAATGATATTGTATTATTGTACAAAATTAACTATGTGATAATGAAATTGCCTTTTGCCGTTTTGTAATATTATTTACTTTGACTTATAAATGGCGAAAGTCCATATGATTAGTACCTGGACTGAGAATGATATGAGACAGTATCAGTCCCCAAAGGTTTAATCATTAAATATCCCTAGTCGTAGTATTATCGAGACTGGACATCGATAATGCGGAATAGACTAGTATTGCGCTTGTGCACGTTGTGAGGGCACGACGGCATAGTTCTCATATATTTAAGTATTGGATACTTATGCAAGTGCGATAGGAGGGTGTTTTACCGATGGTACGGAAAACAGCTTCGCTCTGGATAGACCCCGCGGAATCCCATTGGTAGTATGTCTGCGTGTCTATGGGAGGCCGCATCAGGGTAGGTGTATATGGTCTTAACCTGAGACTTACATCGCTAGTACTTGCGACAATCGGTAAACTTTAGTTTTGGTGGTTGGGGACCTTAACCGGTTCTGTGTACACCTCTTCTGGGTTTATCGAGAATCGTAGTGTACTGGATGTGATGTCAAGATGGAAGTATCGCTTCAGACATATGGAGGTGATGATCACGCAGGACACAGAACTAGTACTCTATAAAAGGTTGCAACCGTCGGGACAATATGACAAGGTCAGGATTGTCCGATTTAAAGAGACTAGTTGCTTGATGTCCGATATATGTTTCGTACGGGGCAGACACATCTCCAGCCCCAGGCCTAGCATGTGATCATCCGATACTGGATCGATGTACGCAATACTACGGTATACTACGCCTGATACAGATCTTATATTCCTATAAGAATATTTCTGGAGAATTGGGTAGGCATGGCGCTTTGCTAGAAGCCAACCTTGTCTTGTAAATCGGTAAAGACGTAGTACGAGGTACGTACGTGTTCGGATTATCCGACGACCGTATTTACTGCCAAAATATCCGGAGATCTCTTGGGTCGCTTCCTGAAGATTCACCTATGATATTTGATTCGGACTTAATTAATCTTGGATTAATTGCGGAGAAACTTTATCTTGGATAAAGTGCCTATTTAGAGAGAGAGAACGATTAATTTGGAATTAATCGATAAATTATTGTATTCGATATAATAATCGAAATTCGATTTCGACGCGAAATTAAAATTAGATTTTAATTCGGGCATACGAGTTAATTTAGAATTAATTCGTAAGCGACGTAAATAATAATTTCGCTAGGAGCGATTATTATTTATTAAATCCGATTTAATTAACGTCGCGACGCTAGCTCGGTATTTCGGAAATATCGAACCCGAACGCGTGAGTGGACGTGGGCCCACTTTCATTGGGAACGTGTGGGGCCCACATGACACTTGTCATTATATGCATTATTTTATTGATAAGGCATTGCATGTTATAGTGTACAAAACACTCTAAGGCATTGCATGGTGATAGTGTGCATTACACTCAAAGGCTTTGCATGGAGTTTGAGTGTTTGACACTCTAAGCCATTGCATGGTTTATGTCATAGATTATTATTAATTTAATAAATTATAACATAAATATAAATTGATTTTTGGTAAAACAAAGATCAAATAAGACTTTACACAAAATCTCTCTTCTCTCTCAAATTGCCGAGAACTCCATTGACAAGGGCAAGGAAGATTTGATCTTCTATTTCTCCATTTTTGCTAGCACAAGCAAGGGATCAAAAGAGGTGATAGGGAAACCATCAAAGAGCTTGGAATACAAAAGCTTGGAGCTTCAAGTCTTCTTCCTCCTCTTGGCCGAATCTCCAACACTTGGAGCTTCCACCATTTGATCATCTTCTTCATCACATAGCTTTGTAAGTATGATTCCGCCATACTTCAAGTCTTTTATATATATTCATTTATAGTATTTCACATGCTTAATCTTTCCTTGGGACATATTATAGAAACCAACAATGGTATCATGGAGCTAGGTTAAGCATGAAATACTTTAGGTTAAAATTTGGGTAAAATTGGTTGAAGCATGTTCTTGTGAAATTTGATGAATAAGTATGCTTGCATGTATATAGAATGATATTATATGGAATCAATTTTATGAAAAATGCATTGGATGATTTTTCCCCAAAATTTCACCTTGGCCGAATGGCATGTGAAAATTGATATAAGCATGTTCTTGTGAAATTTGATTAATAAGTATGCTTGCATGTATATAACATGATGTTATATGGAATCAATTTTATGAAAAATGCAATGGATTGTTGATTTTTTCCCCATAAACTCATTTGCCTTGGCCGAATGTGTGCTACTTGGAGTGGATGGATTTTTTTGTGTTTAAGATCATTGGATGAATTTAACTTAGAACGTGATACAGACGTAGATTAGTAATTCAATCGGATTGAAAAACAAATCGACACAAAACTCACCTTGGCCGAATACATAAGACATGTAAAGGAGTTGATTTTTTGTTAAATTAATGTTGGACATTTATTTGAACAATACATGATTAATAAATTAAATGGGTATTTTTTGAAATATTTGGTTTAATATATTAATCTTGGTATTACACTTTAATTAATTGGACTTTAATGTTTGGAATATTAAAATTTAATTAATGGGCTTAATTGGTGAATTGGGCTTTTAATATTGTATTTGGGCATAATGGGCTTGGTTGGACCAAGTAGATTTGGGCCAAATGGATTGGATCCAATTTGGGCCTAAATCACTCCATTAAGTCCAAATATAATATAATGGGCTTTAATAATTTAATTGGGCCTTATGGGCTTGAAATTGGTTTTATGGCACTTAAGGGTGATTCCTTATTTGGGCTTGGTAATTGGGTATGACCCACATTGACCAAAGCCCAAGCCTTAATAAATCAATTGAAAGCCCATTTGACTTGAATTAAATAAACATTGGATGTTAGTTGGGCTTTGAGACCCAATAGAATTGGATTTAGAATCTAAGTCTTTAAAGCACATTAAAAGTGTAAACATTTAATTTGAATTAAATAATTGAATTAGTATTGAATACGAATTAAATTAGATTTAATTAGTAGTTCGATATAATTCGCGAATTCGTACCTTATGTACTTATTCTCAATCGAGTTGGACTCGCGCAAAATCAAACCGTTGTTTGAACATTGGATGATCACTTTAACAAAGACTAATTAATTGGATTAGATTGGTTGTAAAAGCATGTCTTGTTTGAATATATATGTATGTGATGAATGAATAGTGTATATCGGATGGATATTAGAAGGGAAAGGGTAATTTTAGAAATTATTGTAAATTTGGAATTATAAATTGGACCTGCGTGTCCAGCCTTATCTCTTTATCTCTTTGTATTCTCTTCTCACCTAATTCCCCTCAATGTAAATGAGGTTTCTCTTATTGTATTATGTAATTGGGTAGAAGTAGAATAGTGCTAACGGGGAGAGGAAAGGGAGTGATTTGTTCTAGGAACAAGTTGTTTATATATCCATCCGCATATCACTATTACTTTACTTTACGCGCTTTATGATGTTTTAGAAGCATGCTTAAGGGTGTATGATGATGACCTAACAAAGATAAATTAATTGGTTGCCAATTACGCAAAAATCCCTCAAACAATATTAAGCGATTTTCCTTCCGTTGAATGATTCTTTCTCAAGATCCGAAATTGGCATTGGTTTGTTGGCCAAAGTCAAGACCTTTGTCAATTGAGGATGTGTTTGAATCATGAGAATTTTGTTCCACATCGGTGTCCTGTCCAAGTGTGATTTGTTGGCCAAAGTCAAGATCACTTCTTGTCCATCGACATTGATTACGAAATTTTCCTTGTCAATGGGTCCCGCTTAACTGGAATCATTAGGTTTGTTGTGCCAAAGCCAAGGCTTAGTTGATTCAGAGGAAATGGTTAGGAAAATGTATTAGATACATTGACATATGTATTAGATATATATGTTTCGGACTTGGATGTCCACCTACCGGATCTAGGAATTGGATGGGATCCAATTGATCTTCGAGATCTACCTAGTTAAATATCATACAACTTGTTGGCCAAAGTCAAGGTTGTGTGTTATTTAACGGGATCCTAGCCCACTAGGAAATTCGATTTCCCGAGTTGTCTACAGAGGGTTAGAACACTTGAAGAAAATAGTGGGAGGCTATTATTGAATTTGCAATTTCATTCAGATATTTAGCCTTACGCGTCTTTCAAAATTATTTCGTCAATATTTAAATAATTAGTTGGACTAATATATTGTTATTTTTATATGTAACAGTTTGACTGTACCCATAACATCGTTGACTTTATAGTTGGACTATAGTTGTCAAGATGATTGGCAAAGGTAATATCCGCGACATAATCATGGGCGATAATGTCTTCAAAGGGACAAACTTTGCCGACTGGGAAATGAACCTCAAGATAGTGCTTGGGGCTGAGAGGATACTGTATACTATTCAGAGACCTCTCCCGCCTAAACCCACTGAGCCACTGGAGCTAGAGTTATGGAAAACTCATAGTGATGATTGTGACCAAGCTCAGTCAGTTATGCTAGCTGCAATGACTCAGCATTTCAGACGCCAGAATAGGGACTTGGATCCCTATAACATGATGGCAAGATTGCGTGATCTTCACCGCACCAATAAGCGGATGAAGAGGTACGAGCTAGTAAGGAAACTCTTCCGCTCCCGGATGACAGACGGCGCATCAGTTGAAGCCCACGGGGCTCAAATGATTGCCGATATTGATGAGTTGGCCAATATGGGAATAGTCTTGGAGGCTGATCTGACTATAGATATGATCTTGCAGTCACTTCCTGATACTTGGAAACAAATCATAGTCAACTACAAGTTGATGGATACTGACGACACTCTTGGAGAGTTGTTGTCTGTGCTGAAGGAGTCCGAAAGGGAACTCCTAAAGGGGAGCAAGCGCGAGGCGCATTTTGCATTGACCTCTCATGCGCCAAAGGGTGGCCCCAAGGCAATTGGAGGTGCAAGGAAGAAGAAGTTCAAGAAGAAGGGTAAAGGCAAGTTGACAGTGGCTTCTAGGAAGCCAAAGGACAAATCTCGCGACATCTGCCTCAACTGCGGCAAGAGGGGTCACTGGAAACGTGACTGCCGAATGAGCATTGTGCAGAGGGAGGATATCAAGGCTGGCAAGGCCATTGCCTCTGGTATGTTTGTTATTGAGATAAATATGAATACTTCTAGTTTTAAAAATTGGATTTTTGATTCTGGTTGTGGTGCTCATATTTGTACTGATGTGCAGGATCTGCATGATAGCAGGGTGCTGGCATCAGGGGAGATGGATCTACGGGTCGGAAACGGAACACCAGTTGCTGTTTTGGCCGTAGGGACTTTTGTTTTAGTACTGCCCTCAGGGCATGAACTTAAACTTTTGAACTGTTATTTTGTGCCTAGTTTAACTAGGAATATTATATCTGAAAATTGTTAACCCAGCAGGGTTACACTTTTGTATTCAGGAACACAGGGTGTTATTTATATAAAAATGATACAGAAATTTGCACAGCTGTTGCAAATAACGGTCTTTATATTTTGAATATAAATGAATCTCCTAAAATGACAAACAAAAGGCTCAAAAGGAGTAATCTAAAAGATGAAGCTTATATGTGGCATTGTCGTCTAGGACACATCAACAAGACTCGCATATCCACACTTTCAAAGAGTGGGTACTTGGACGAATTTGATCCCAATTCATATGACGTCTGCGAATCTTGTCTTTTAGGCAAAATGCCTAAATCACCTTTTAGCGGTAAAGGTGAACGTGCCACAGAACTGTTAGCTCTCGTTCATACTGACGTATGCGGGCCCATGTCTAGCCAGGCTAGAGGTGGATTTCACTACTTCGTAACCTTTACAGATGATGCATCTCGTTACGGTTATGTGTATCTTATGAGACACAAGTCGGAAACTTTTGAGAAATTCAAAGAGTTTCGACACGAAGTGGAGAAACAAACAGGGATGAGTATCAAGACATTACGGTCAGACCGTGGTGGCGAATACTTAAGTTATGAGTTTCAAGATTACTTGAAAGAATATGGTATTCTTTCACAGTGGACTCCTCCTGGAACACCACAATTAAACGGTGTGTCCGAACGGAGAAACCGCACCTTGTTGGACATGGTGAGGTCAATGATGAGTCGCACTGAGCTACCAATATCCTTCTGGGGATACGCATTAAACAGTGCTATACTTATTTTGAATAAGGTACCGTCGAAGTCTGTTGAACAGACCCCATATGAGATATGGACAGGAAGGAAACCAGGTTTCTCTTTCCTAAAGATTTGGGGATGCTGGGCATATGTTAAACGTTTGGAAGGCACCAAACTTGAACCCAAATCTGATAAATGCCTTTTCGTTGGATATCCTAGGGAAACCAAAGGATATTACTTCTATACCCACAAGAGAACAAAGTATTTGTTGCTCTACATGCGGTTTTCCTTGAGAAGGAATTCCTAAATGCAGTGGTAAGTGGGAGGAAAGTAGAACTCGATGAAGATCGTAGTGATACTGTTCCTGGCAATGAATCAACGACGGAACAAGAACAGACCATCCGGGATGAGTCTGTACCACAAACTTCACATACACAAGGACCGCGTAGGTCGGAGAGAGTCAGAACAGTACCTGAGAGGTATGGGTTCCTGATCTCACCTCATATAGATATTAATCTTATTGAGGATAATGAGCCGGCTACGTATGAGGAAGCGATACAAAATATCGATTCCGCTTTATGGCAAGAAGCCATGAAGTCCGAGATGGATTCCATGTACGCCAACCAAGTTTGGACACTGGTTGATGCACCAGAAGGCGTAAAGCCTATTGGATGCAGATGGATCTTCAAGAAGAAGACCGACATGGATGGCAACGTACAAACGTACAAGGCTAGGCTTGTAGCGAAGGGGTATCGTCAACAATATGGTATTGATTATGACGAAACCTTCTCACCCGTTGCCATGATTAAATCCATTCGGATAATGCTTGCAATAGCTGCATATTTCGACTTCGAGATATGGCAAATGGACGTTAAAACCGCTTTCCTTAACGGAAACCTTTTGGAGGATGTTTATATGCAACAGCCTGACGGTTTTATCGTACCTAGACTTGCAAACAAGGTTTGCAAGTTAAATCGATCCATTTATGGATTGAAGCAAGCATCACGGTCATGGAATCAGCGTTTTGATGAGATCATAAAGGAATATGATTTCGTGCAAAACGCAGATGACCCTTGTGTATACAAGAAGGTTAGTGGGAGAGCACTTACTTTTATTGTCCTTTATGTCGACGACGTATTGCTTATAGGCAATGACATTCCCATGCTAACGTCGGTGAAAGCTTGGCTTTCATTAAAATTCTCCATGAAAGATCTGGGAGAAGCAGCCTTTATTCTTGGAATAAAGATCTACAGGGATAGATCTAGAAAGCTGCTTGGACTCTCCCAGAGTACATACATTGATAAAGTGTTGAAGAGATTCAACATGGAACAATCCAAGAGGGGATTGGTTCCAATGGTACGTGGTACCTCTCTGTCTAAGGACATGTGTCCTAAGACTCGGGAAGAGAGAGACCACATGAGTCGGATACCGTTCGCCTCGGCAGTCGGATCGATCATGTATGCCATGATATGTACACGACCTGATGTATCTATCTCATGTGAGTCGCTATCAGGCCGATCCAGGTGATATGCTTTGAGCATGTGAAGTCGCTATCAGGCCGATCCAGGTGAAGGTCACTGGATAGCAGTTAAGAATATCCTTAAGTATCTTAAACGAACTAAGGATGCTTTCTTAATTTATGGAGGTGGAGAACTTGCGGTATCTGGGTATACCGATGCAAGTTTCCAAACCGACAAGGATGACTACAAGTCGCAATCCGGGTACATTTTTTGCTTGAATAACGGAGCAGTGAGCTGGAAATCTTCCAAGCAAGATACTGTTGCCGATTCAACAACAGAAGCGGAGTACATCGCTGCATCTGAAGCAGCAAAGGAGGCAGTTTGGATCCGAAAGTTCCTAATCGGATTAGGAGTAGTTCCGTTAGCAGCTGAGCCCGTTCCATTGTATTGTGACAATAACGGGGCTATAGCACAGGCTAAGGAACCAAGGTCTCATCAACGGTCCAAGCATGTTCTTCGACGTTATCATCTGATTCGGAGATTATACATCGTGGCGATGTAAAAGTCGAGAAGGTCACATCAGATGACAACATTGCAGATCCGCTGACGAAAGCTGTTCTACAGCAAGTTTTTGAACGACACATACATAGTTCGGGTATTAGATGCTTGAGTGACTGGCTATAGGCCAAGTGGGAGATTGTTAGACATTATGTCCCATAGCGTCACTGTTTGTAAATGATATTGTATTATTGTACAAAATTAACTATGTGATAATGAAATTGCCTTTTGCCGTTTTGTAATATTATTTACTTTGACTTATAAATGGCGAAAGTCCATATGATTAGTACCTGGACTGAGAATGATATGAGACAGTATCAGTCCCCAAAGGTTTAATCATTAAATATCCCTAGTCGTAGTATTATCGAGACTGGACATCGATAATGCGGAATAGACTAGTATTGCGCTTGTGCACGTTGTGAGGGCACGACGGCATAGTTCTCATATATTTAAGTATTGGATACTTATGCAAGTGCGATAGGAGGTTGTGTTTTACCGATGGTACGGAAAACAGCTTCGCTCTGGATAGACCCCGCGGAATCCCATTGGTAGTATGTCTACGTGTCTATGGGAGGCCGCATCAGGGTAGGTGTATATGGTCTTAACCTGAGACTTACATCGCTAGTACTTGCGACAATCGGTAAACTTTAGTTTTGGTGGTTGGGGACCTTAACCGGTTCTGTGTACACCTCTTCTGGGTTTATCGAGAATCGTAGTGTAGTGTGGATGTGATGTCAAGATGGAAGTATCGCTTCAGACATATGGAGGTGATGATCACGCAGGACACAGAACTAGTACTCTATAAAAGGTTGCAACCGTCGGGACAATATGACAAGGTCAGGATTGTCCGATTTAAAGAGACTAGTTGCTTGATGTCCGATATATGTTTCGTACGGGGCAGACACATCTCCAGCCCCAGGCCTAGCATGTGATCATCCGATACTGGATCGATGTACGCAATACTACGGTATACTACGCCTGATACAGATCTTATATTCCTATAAGAATATTTCTGGAGAATTGGGTAGGCATGGCGCTTTGCTAGAAGCCAACCTTGTCTTGTAAATCGGTAAAGACGTAGTACGAGGTACGTACGTGTTCGGATTATCCGACGACCGTATTTACTGCCAAAATATCCGGAGATCTCTTGGGTCGCTTCCTGAAGATTCACCTATGATATTTGATTCGGACTTAATTAATCTTGGATTAATTGCGGAGAAACTTTATCTTGGATAAAGTGCCTAATTTAGAGAGAGAGAACGATTAATTTGGAATTAATCGATAAATTATTGTATTCGATATAATAATCGAAATTCGATTTCGACGCGAAATTAAAATTAGATTTTAATTCGGGCATACGAGTTAATTAGAATTAATTCGTAAGCGACGTAAATAATAATTTCGCTAGGAGCGATTATTTATTTAAATCCGATTTAATTAACGTCGCGACGCTAGCTCGGTATTTCGGAAATATCGAACCCGAACGCGTGAGTGGACGTGGGCCCACTTTCATTTGGGAACGTGTGGGGCCCACATGACACTTGTCATTATATGCATTATTTTATTGATAAGGCATTGCATGTTAATAGTGTACAAAACACTCTAAGGCATTGCATGGTGATAGTGTGCATTACACTCAAAGGCTTTGCATGGAGTTTGAGTGTTTGACACTCTAAGCCATTGCATGGTTTATGTCATAGATTTATTATTTATTTAATAAATTATAACATAAATATAAATTGATTTTTGGTAAAACAAAGATCAATTAAGACTTTACACAAAATCTCTCTTCTCTCTCAAATTGCCGAGAACTCCATTGACAAGGGCAAGGAAGATTTGATCTTCTATTTCTCCATTTTTGCTAGCACAAGCAAGGGATCAAAAGAGGTGATAGGGAAACCATCAAAGAGCTTGGAATACAAGAGCTTGGAGCTTCAAGTCTTCTTCCTCCTCTTGGCCGAATCTTCCAACACTTGGAGCTTCCACCATTTGATCATCTTCTTCATCACATAGCTTTGTAAGTATGATTCCGCCATGCTTCAAGTCTTTTATATATATTCATTTATAGTATTTCATGAATGCTTAATCTTTCCTTGGGACATATAATAGAAACCAAATACTACGATTCTCAATAAACCCAGAGAGGATATACACAGACACCTGTTAAAGTCCGGATGACCAAAAACCAAAGCGTATTGATTGTCGCAAGTTACTTCGTACTAGCGTTTGCAATCTCAGGTAAGACCAAATACACCTACCCTGAAGCGGATTCCCATAGACACATAGTCATACTAAACCATTGGATTCTCTGCGGTTCTCTGCGGGGTCTATCCAGAGCGAAGCTGTTTCCGTACCATCGGTAAACACAACCTCCTATCATACTTGCATAAGTATCCAATACTTAAATATATGAGAACTATGATGTTACACTTCCATAACACGCACAAGTGCAAGAATACTTGTCTACTCTGATTATCGATGTCCAGTCTCGATAATACTACGACTAGGGATATTTAATAAATAACCTTGTGGTTCGCTATGTCTCATATCTTATAATCTGGAACTAATCATAAGGACTTTTATCATTTATATATACAAGTAATCTAATTACAAAATGATAAAATGCAATTTCCATTGTCACATAGTTAATTTGTACAAAAACCACAATGTCTTATACAAATAGTGACGTTATGGTCATAATTGTCCAACAAGAATGACTTTGGGGACAATTGGTAAATACTCGAAATTTCGATACGAAATTCTATGATGTTCCATTCGAGACTGTTCGTGGTATTCTATAAGGCATAACATTCTCATACGAACTCCAATTTTTAAGAATTTATATCGTCGAAAAGCTAAGATCGAGGCCTACAACTTTCGTGTTCAAATTTTTTCCAATTGAAACCAGAAACGGATTTTATGCAGAACAAAAATTTGGATGAATAGTACTCGAGGGACTATCTAGTAAATTCCCAAAATTTCTCCAAACTTCCACACTTTTCTAATTTTAAATGGCTAAGTATAAAAGGGAACATTATTCGGTCCCTAAGAATTAAAGAGAAAGGAAAAATGTAGATGAGAAGAAAAAGAGAAGGAAGAGAAGAAAAATGAGAAAAGATAAAGAATGAGAAAGATAGAGGAGGGAAGATGAAGCTAAGATGAGCATGTCATCATTGAGAGATTTGAGGGATGGTGGAATTCAACAAAGATGAGGAGAGGTCAT
>SKCR01013215.1:0-21102 GCA_019454045.1 Zanthoxylum bungeanum
ATGCATGAATTATGAGATGTAATATGTTGTGGGTATTGGATGAATGAGAGATGTGTCAACTCTCGCGGTAATCGGATGGAAACCCGGACATAAATTTCATAACCGATTCCGAATGGACGGTAATATGATCTGTACTCGGGCCACAACTCCACGTACCACTTGAGTAAACGACACATTCTCTTGTTTTGTGTTGCTTTCATTTATTTATTCCTCGTCATTTAAATTATGTATGTCGTTAGTTATGCATGATTCAACCAAGCGCATGGGCTTAGTGAGTTAGTCCAAAGGTCCTCCATTTAGGAGATAAAGAGCCGAAAAGGCCACCTTCGTGACACTACTTCGCCGCGCCGGTTGATGTATGTTCGGTTGGATGCGAGATACGTTCAATCGGGCATACTTAGTTTGATATTGTTATCTTTATTTTCGTATGTATAAGTCAATCAAGCGCATGGGCTTAGTAAGTGTGTGTGAGATCCCCTATGGGGAGGGGCTAAAAGCCCTTTACCACGATGCTTTGCCGCGCCGGTTGATGTGTGTTCGGATTGGATGTAAGATGTGTTCAATCGGGCATACTTGGTTGATATGATTGGTTCTATTCTTGTATGTGTGATGTGACGCGCATGGGCTTAGCATGTTGGTCTAAAGGTCCTCTCTTTGAGAGATCAAGAGCCCTAAAAGGTCACCTTTACGGCAGTGCTTCGTCGCGCCCTTTTATTTTCTGTTTATGTATTGCATCCTATTTCATGCATCAGGTCCGTGTCCGTTCGAACGCGTTCACGAACGCAACTCGAACGCGCATGTGTTTTTGCCTTATTATGTGTCAGGTCTCGTATCCGTTCGAACGCGTTAACAAACGCCATACGAACGTGAGCTTTCTGTCTCATCTCCGTTCGAACGCGTTTACGAACGCTACTCGATCGTGAGCATTCTGTTTCATTTCCGTTCGAACGCGTTTACGAACGCTACTCGAACGTGAGCATTCTGTTTCATTTCCGTTCGAACGCGTTTACGAACGCTACTCGAACGTGAGCATTCTGTTTCATTTCCGTTCGAACGCGTTTACGAACGCTACACGAACGTGCACACACTGAACTGAGTCTGTCTTATTATATTCATGCATAATTGCCTATTGGTTGATCTTTCTTATGCAAATGTGTCACAATTCGTATGCTTATGTCATGATAACATTTGAGTATTTTTTCTTGCGGTATATCGGATGGAAACCCAGACGTAAATTCCGTAGCCGATTCCGAATGGACGGTAGTGCGGTCTGTACTTGGGCTACAATTCCACGTATCGCTTGGAAAAGTGCCCATATGTGTGCTTGTAGGGTCAATATGTGTGCTTGCGTTTTCCTGAATGTGATATGTAAATTTGTATGTTCGTTGCTATCTTGATATATGTTAAGCATGCAATTTTAAATATGAGATATATGTAAAAGCGTACACATAAGTTTTATTTTGCATATGAGAATTTAGAAGCATGATACTGTTGGAAATAAGTGTTACTTAAGCTTAGTTAAATTATTACATGAATCCTTTCATTACAAGTGACATAAGTAAGGGACCATTCCGAACCCAACGGTTTGAGGTCTTCCCTTAACCAAACCAAATCAAATCTCTTGACTTCCCTTAACCAAACCAAATCAAATCTCTTGACTTCCCTTAACCAAACCAAATCAAATCCCTTTCCTTGTCAAACCTAACCCTTTGCCTATAAAAAAGAACCCTTCACCAACCTTCTCAACCCTAGCTAGCTAGTCTCTAACTCATACACAACACACATAAAAACTACAGGAAGAAGACACCCAAAAACAGTAAGCAAAAGATAAAGAGGAAATAGGAGCAGAACAGAGTTGGAGCCGCAAGCAAATCAGTAAAGACAACGAACGAGAACAGTGAACCAGTGAACCGGGAGAGTTGCGGAGCATCCACCCTTCCGACGATCGTGTACCATACATCCGAGAGGTGATTTAAAAGGTTAGACCTGAGGGTACCTTTTCATTAGTATATATTCATTGTTTATTGAATTCTATTCGCATGAGAGTCGTCTATGAATGCATGTTGTGGTCTTTGAGTAGATAAATATGCATGAATTATGAGATGTAATATGTTGTGGGTATTGGATGAATGAGAGATGTGTCAACTCTCGCGGTATATCGGATGGAAACCCGGACATAAATTTCATAGCCGATTCCGAATGGACGGTAATATGATCTGTACTCGGGCCACAACTCCACGTACCACTTGAGTAAACGGCACATTCTCTTGTTTGTGTTGCTTTCATTTATTTATTCCTCGTCATTTAAATTATGTATGTCGTTAGTTATGCATGATTCAACCAAGCGCATGGGCTTAGTGAGTTAGTCCAAAGGTCCTCCATTTAGGAGATAAAGAGCCGAAAAGGCCACCTTCGTGACACTACTTCGCCGCGCCGGTTGATGTATGTTCGGTTGGACGCGAGATACGTTCAATCGGGCATACTTAGTTTGATATTGTTATCTTTATTTTCGTATGTATAAGTCAATCGAGCGCATGGGCTTAGTAAGTGTGTTGTGAGATCCCCTATGGGGAGGGGCTAAAAGCCCTTTACCACGATGCTTTGCCGCGCCGGTTGATGTGTGTTCGGATTGGATGTAAGATGTGTTCAATCGGGCATACTTGGTTGATATGATGGTTGGTTCTATTCTTGTATGTGTGATGTGACGCGCATGGGCTTAGCATGTTGGTCTAAAGGTCCTCTCTTTGAGAGATCAAGAGCCCCAAAAGGTCACCTTTACGGCAGTGCTTCGTCGCGCCCTTTTATTTTCTGTTTATGTATTGCATCCTATTTCATGCATCAGGTCCGTGTCCGTTCGAACGCGTTCACGAACGCAACTCGAACGCGCATGTGTTTTGCCTTATTATGTGTCAGGTCTCGTATCCGTTCGAACGCGTTAACAAACGCCATACGAACGTGAGCTTTCTGTCTCATCTCCGTTCGAACGCGTTTACGAACGCTACTCGAACGTGAGCATTCTGTTTCATTTCCGTTCGAACGCGTTTACGAACGCTACTCGAACGTGAGCATTCTGTTTCATTTCCGTTCGAACGCGTTTACGAACGCTACTCGAACGTGAGCATTCTGTTTCATTTCCGTTCGAACGCGTTTACGAACGCTACACGAACGTGCACACACTGAACTGAGTCTGTCTTATTATATTCATGCATAATTGCCTATTGGTTGATCTTTCTTATGCAAATGTGTCACAATTCGTATGCTTATGTCATGATAACATTTGAGTATTATTTCTTGCGGTATATCGGATGGAAACCCAGACGTAAATTCCGTAGCCGATTCCGAATGGACGGTAGTGCGGTCTGTACTTGGGCTACAATTCCACGTACCGCTTGGAAAAGTGCCCATATGTGTGCTTGTAGGGTCAATATGTGTGCTTGCGTTTTCCTGAATGTGATATGTAAATTTGTATGTTCGTTGCTATCTTGATATATGTTAAGCATGCAATTTTAAATATGAGATATATGTAAAAGCGTACACATAAGTTTTATTTTGCATATGAGAATTTAGAAGCATGATACTATTGGAAATAAGTGTTACTTAAGCTTAGTTAAATTATTACATGAATCCTTTCATTACAAGTGACATAAGTAAGGGACCATTCCGAACCCAACGGTTTGAGGTCTTCCCTTGCGAGGGGTGAGTGCGCCTTAAATCTTTGTCCCGGTTCACACCGGGTGGCGACTCCATGTTATGTAATCCTTCCCAACTAGGCCGCGAGCCTAGGAACGGCGTCGCTCAGGTCCTGTGTCCCACAGTCTGGCGACTCCACTGGGGATAAGAGAATTGGCCCCGAAATATTGACTTGTGATGTTTGGATTTGTGTTTTAATTGACCGTGTCTATAGTGGATAAAGTAAGGGTTTAATTAAAGGCATTTTGGGCTAGGTAATGGTTTGGTGTCTTCCTTCATTCACTACCTTTCTAGAAGGAAAAGCTGTGAAGGCACCTAGATAGCCATCTACTTGTAGCCTATTGTGGTGGACTAATTTGGAGGACTCGTTGTTTATTCCTGACAACAAGCGATAAGAGCCTAAGAGGCTTGGGTATTTAAGTGAGCCTCGCTCCACCTTCCCTCTGGGGGATCTACAACGGGAAATCCATTTGACAGTCCGTCACACACCATAGCTCATTGGCACGTACCTTAGTGTATAAAAAAGGGTGCGCTCACTTGGTTGCTCGAACCCTTGAGTGGGGAGACCTAGTTGTGGGCCATCCTTCGCCGGTGAGAGCCTTTGTCTATACTCTTACTAACCCACCTATAGACCGGGTTGGCTAAAGTAGCAATTATTTCCTTGAGTATGTGCTTGTGGACCATCCTCATTTGGATGCAGTTGGACTATTGTCAGAAATGCGGGCTTGCTGGGCCATTTAAACTGGGGCAAGTTCGCACCGTATGACTATTAGGCCAAAAGCTTCTGAAATATTGATGGGCCACTTTGTAAAAATTATTATGTCATGTTTGCATCATCTTGCTTGTGTTTGAGAACATCGTTGTTTGGATCCATTTGGACCACTTATCATGGGATATGGGCTTGTTGGGCCATTTAAACTGGGACAAGAACACATCTTATGACGATTGGGCCAAAAGGTTTCTAAATAACAATGGGCCATTTTATGATTGTGTTCGGAATTTTATCATTTGGATTTAGTTGGGCTCTTTGCCATAAGACATGAACTCGTTAGGCCATTTAAACTGGGACGGGTTCACTCTTATGACAGTTGTCCCAAAAACTTCTAAAATGATAATAGTCCGATTTGTTTGAGAATTTTATTTGATTTAATATATGTTATATACTTCTTATGCACATCATGCATACATACATCATGTTAACCCTTGTGTTTTGAAAGCCATCATAGATTCCCGTTGGGTTAGAAAAAAAGGAAGACTCACCAAAATACCGAGAACAGACATGAGTGAATCAGATACTGAGGTATCCCGGATAGATCAGTTGGAAAGTGGCTTCGCCAAGATTACTGAACAGTTGCAAGCCTTGACTGCTGCCATGACAAATATGGTGTGCCCCGTGCTGGGGAGAATTCAGAGAATGTAAGGCGCGAGAAGCCTCCGAATGGGTTGGGGGATGATATCCCCGCTTTTGATGATGATAATGCAGAGTATGCAACAGACAGAGTGATTGGGTCTCAGGCCGAGATACAGAAACTCAGGGATCAGGTTGAATCCGTTACCCGCAAGATGAGGGGTAAGAATGAAGATTTGCTAGACTATGAGACAATGAAGTTTGAGGAGCAGTTGCCAGCGCAGTTTAAGATGCCGGATTTGGCTAAGTTCAATGGGAATGGAGATCCGAGGGTGCATCTCCGTCAGTATGTGTCTGTTATGAGTTCAGTTGGCCTGTCTCAGCGCCAAGTCCAAAAGATGTTTGGGATGTCACTCGAGGGGGCACCTGTGGGTTTGGTATCATAGCCTTGAGAAGAAGGTTAAGGAAGATTGGAAGGAACTAGCTGATGCTTTTCTGAAGCAGTATGTTACAGACTTGGAGATTGATTTGTCACTTCGAGATTTGGAGAACACTAAGCAGAAGCCGGAGGAGAGCTTCAAAGAGTATGTGGACCGCTGGAGGAGCCAGCTTCTGAAGATGCAGACCCGGCCCTCAGAAAAGGACCAGATCAAAATGATCATCAAGGGCACCAAGCCCTCTATTTATGGCAAACTGAGGAGAATGACCTCCATGATTGCAGACTTTCGGCAGTTGAGGGAAACTGTCATGGATATTGAGGAAGAAGAGGCCGAGAATAGAAAATTCTATGGTCTAAACAGGAAGCCCATTGGGGGACATTCAGGGACTATGCCTGCTACTGCTGAAGTCACTGCCATTAAGAACAGACGTTTTCTAACCTTGGTAAGCCTCTTTCAAAGGTATTCGAAAAGCTGAAGGCACATGGACTCTTAAAACCTTTGGAACCTAGGCCCATTCCAAATCCTGTGCCACCTCACATGAACTTAAACTTATACTGTCACTTCCACCAAGAAAAAGGCCATGACACCGACAACTGCGCCCGCCTCAGGCATGAAATCCAAAACCTCATCGATGCCCATACAATACCCGACCCAGAAAAAGAACAACCCAACGCACACAGAAATCCCCTGCCCAACTACATGATCAACTCTGGCCTACCCGAAACCCTTGTCCTCCAAACTCTCAACCACTCAGCTTCATAGGAATAAGGGATAACAATGGTGAAGAACCATGGGCTGAAGAAGAAGGCACTGTTGTTTCTCCTAGTTTATCTTGCACTTTTAATAAAGACATTGATTTTGTTCGAACGTTTCCTCAACATTAATAAAGGCGATCATTTCATTTATCTGCCTAAGACTATTACTTTCAAACTTGCAACATGAGTGTGTTCAATCTTGGTAATATGATACTCAGAACACGGGGAATCCTCGAATAAACAAGCAGGGGGGCAGTGAGAGCATCAGACTTGGAAGGGAATTAGTTCACCAAGCCGATCAGCGTAGACAGATTAAAGCGGTGGCTTGCCTGAGGAAAGGAAGACTGAGCAGTCACCAAGAGAATTGGCAGAAGACCTAACCCGACGGGATAGGAACATTCATGCATGCATACACGTAACACATTTTGCATCCTTTTGTGTTTGTTTTGTGTTCACAGGTTTTAAAGAATAAGAAAAGCGGCAAAGAACAAGCTAATCAGAAACGGTAAAAAGCACAGTATCGGATTCAGGTAATGATTCCAGGGCGAGGCCCATATCAGTATCAGTCTGAGGGCGAGGCTCATATCAGTATCAGTCTGGGGGCGAGGCCCATATCAGTATCAGTCTGAGGGCGAAGCCCCTATCAGTATCAGTCTGAGGGCGAAGCCCATATCAGTATCATTCAGGAAGAAAGCCCACATTCAGTACAGTTCGGGGACAAAGCCCACAGTTAACACAGTCAGGGAACAAAGCCCAGGGGAAGAAAGCCTCATATCAGTATAAGTTTGAGAACAAAGCTCAAGGGGAAGAAAGCCTCATGTCAGTACAGTTCGGGAACAAAGCCCAGGGGAATAAAGCCTCATATCAACACAGTTCGGGAACAAAGCCCAAGGGAATAAAAGCCTTATATCAGTATAGTTTGAGAACAAAGCTCAAGGGGAAGAAAGCCTCATGTCGGTATAGTTCGGGAATAAAGCTCGGGAGGGAATAGAGCCTCATCTCAACAGTTCGGGAATAAAGCTCGGGAGGAATAAAGCCTCATCTCAACAGTTCGAGAATAAAGCTCGGGAGGAATAAAGCCTCATCGCAACAGTTCGGGAACAAAGTACAGGGGAATATAGCCTCATCTCAATACAGTTCGGGAATAAAGCCCACAGTCCAAACAATCATGGAATAAAGCCCTATCTCTACACAGTCAGCAGTTCGGGAATAAAGCTCGGAGGAATAAAGCCTCATCTTAACAGTTCGGGAATAAAGCTCGGGAGGAATAAAGCCTCATCTCAATACAGTTCAGGAAGGAACAGGCCGAGAATGGCACTCCAAGAATGGAAGCACGGTTCGGGAATGAACCAAGGGTCGCAGCACCTCACCCCAAATCAAAGCAACTCAACACATGGTAAGTCAAGTGGCAGCTGGCGAGCCAGGTAAGTAGAAATGCATTGCATAACTTTGATAGGATTGTCACTGTTGCACATTACACAAGTCCCATCAAAGTGGGGGCGACTGTAGGCACTGCATTTTTACACATGAGTCCCTATGATGAGTCTCATTTTGGAGACACTACCTTTTAAGTCACGGAGGTCACGGGAAACGGACATCGGAAGGGGAAATTCAGAATAAACAAGGTTCACTGTTTTCGTTCGTGCTACGTTCGTGTTTACGTTCGAACGTCAAACGGATTGCGGGCGTTCGTGCCGCGTTCGAGGAAGCGTTCGAACGGGTGTCGGTAATTCTGGTTTTTGCTGCTAGCCTCACATCCAGCCCAATTAGCCCCCCAAAGCCCATAAAACACATCCCAATTTAAATAAATAAATATTAATTAAAACATTAACTAAATAAGATAATAATTAAATTAATTAAATGATTAAATAAAACATATACCAAACATAAAATAAACAATTACCAACTTAAACTAAAATCATGCCTAAATTAAACAAATCACATACTAAATCAAAATATAATCATGCCTAATTAAAATCAATCAACCAATTATATTCCCAATCTAATAAGATTATTCCCAAACTTAAAATATTGTATTCCTAATCCAAGCCAATCAAATATTCAACCTTCCCTATCTAGCCAAGATTTGTCCCCCCTCAATCTTTGACTTCCCTTAACCAAACCAAATCAAATCTCTTGACTTCCCTTAACCAAACCAAATCAAATCCCTTTCCTTGTCAAACCTAACCCTTTGCCTATAAAAAGAACCCTTCACCAACCTTCTCAACCCTAGCTAGCTAGTCTCTAACTCATACACAACACACATAAAAACTACAGGAAGAAGACACCCAAAAACAGTAAGCAAAAGATAAAGAGGAAATAGGAGCAGAACGGAGTTGGAGCCGCAAGCAAATCAGTAAAGACAACGAACGAGAACAGTGAACCAGTGAACCGGGAGAGTTGCGGAGCATCCACCCTCCCGACGATCGTGTACCATACATCCGAGAGGTGATTTAAAAGGTTAGACCTGAGGGTACCTTTTCATTAGTTTATATTCATTGTTTATTGAATTCTATTCGCATGAGAGTCGTCTATGAATGCATGTTGTGGTCTTTGAGTAGATAAATATGCATGAATTATGAGATGTAATATGTTGTGGGTATTGGATGAATGAGAGATGTGTCAACTCTCGCGGTATATCGGATGGAAACCCGGACATAAATTTCATAGCCGATTCCGAATGGACGGTAATATGATCTGTACTCGGGCCACAACTCCACGTACCACTTGAGTAAACGGCACATTCTCTTGTTTTGTGTTGCTTTCATTTATTTATTCCTCGTCATTTAAATTATGTATGTCGTTAGTTATGCATGATTCAACCAAGCGCATGGGCTTAGTGAGTTAGTCCAAAGGTCCTCCATTTAGGAGATAAAGAGCCGAAAAGGCCACCTTCGTGACACTACTTCGCCGCGCCGGTTGATGTATGTTCGGTTGGACGCGAGATACGTTCAATCGGGCATACTTAGTTTGATATTGTTATCTTTATTTTCGTATGTATAAGTCAATCGAGCGCATGGGCTTAGTAAGTGTGTTGTGAGATCCCCTATGGGGAGGGGCTAAAAGCCCTTTACCACGATGCTTTGCCGCGCCGGTTGATGTGTGTTCGGATTGGATGTAAGATGTGTTCAATCGGGCATACTTGGTTGATATGATTGGTTCTATTCTTGTATGTGTGATGTGACGCGCATGGGCTTAGCATGTTGGTCTAAAGGTCCTCTCTTTGAGAGATCAAGAGCCCCAAAAGGTCACCTTTACGGCAGTGCTTCGCCGCGCCCTTTTATTTTCTGTTTATGTATTGCATCCTATTTCATGCATCAGGTCCGTGTCCGTTCGAACGCGTTCACGAACGCAACTCGAACGCGCATGTGTTTTTGCCTTATTATGTGTCAGGTCTCGTATCCGTTCGAACGCGTTAACAAACGCCATACGAACGTGAGCTTTCTGTCTCATCTCCGTTCGAACGCGTTTACGAACGCTACTCGAACGTGAGCATTCTGTTTCATTTCCGTTCGAACGCGTTTACGAACGCTACTCGAACGTGAGCATTCTGTTTCATTTCCGTTCGAACGCGTTTACGAACGCTACTCGAACGTGAGCATTCTGTTTCATTTCCGTTCGAACGCGTTTACGAACGCTACACGAACGTGCACACACTGAACTGAGTCTGTCTTATTATATTCATGCATAATTGCCTATTGGTTGATCTTTCTTATGCAAATGTGTCACAATTCGTATGCTTATGTCATGATAACATTTGAGTATTTTTCTTGCGGTATATCGGATGGAAACCCAGACGTAAATTCCGTAGCCGATTCCGAATGGACGGTAGTGCGGTCTGTACTTGGGCTACAATTCCACGTACCGCTTGGAAAAGTGCCCATATGTGTGCTTGTAGGGTCAATATGTGTGCTTGCGTTTTCCTGAATGTGATATGTAAATTTGTATGTTCGTTGCTATCTTGATATATGTTAAGCATGCAATTTTAAATATGAGATATATGTAAAAGCGTACACATAAGTTTTATTTTGCATATGAGAATTTAGAAGCATGATACTATTGGAAATAAGTGTTACTTAAGCTTAGTTAAATTATTACATGAATCCTTTCATTACAAGTGACATAAGTAAGGGACCATTCCGAACCCAACGGTTTGAGGTCTTCCCTTGCGAGGGGTGAGTGCGACCTTAAATCTTTGTCCCGGTTCACACCGGGTGGCGACTCCATGTTATGTAATCCTTCCCAACTAGGCCGCGAGCCTAGGAACGGCGTCGCTCAGGTCCTGTGTCCCACACCTATATAAGTAATAATATAGATAGTATAAATAATGTTGTCCGATTAGTGTCATTAAACAAGAAATCAACATGCAAACAAACAAATCAAACCAGAAAATCAGATCTAATATGCATAAACCCTAGAAAACCTTAAAACTTGAGAATAAGAAAAACCTTGATACAAAGTTGAAAAACAGTAGTCCGGATCGAGATTAATCTCTATCCTTAAGAACTTATCAGCCTCATCTCGGTGCTCTACGGATTTGCGGCTAACGTTCTCCCAGGATAACCCGGATTCTTCTTGTTCAAGGAGCACACCTTAACAAGATCTTGAAATTTGAATATGATGGAATACTCTCTGACTCAAGAAAGCAATTCATACTCTCACTTGTAGGATGAAATTCGGATTTCATTTGTATCTCTTTAAAGGAACATAATGACTTCCTTTTATAAGCATGAAAGGGTGCCTCAAGGGCACCCTTTGGGTTAGAGTGCAACCCTCCAAAGGGTTGCACCCCTCCTATGCATCCCTTGAGCATAAGACCATGTAACACATAAATGGAGGACATGTCCCTAAGAGGTACCATCCAATGGATATGTCTCTCCTCCATCCAACACAAAATATTTGAATATTTGAAGAATTTATAACAAGTAATAATGTGCCAACTAATTCAGTTGATAAAATTTCTTTATTGGAATTCGCATGGGTGGGCATAGAATATATATATTTTTTTTAAAAAAAAAAATTGAATGTAATAATATGCAAATACCATTTTTTTTTTATTTAATTATGTTATAAGTTGAAAATCTATTGTAAATTAGTGAAAGTATGTTTGCTTTAGAGTTGACAATCCGTAAAGACGGGCTGGGGTTTGTTAATTTTGATCTCGTCTCGATTACGGATTTGGGACGAAAAATTATCACGAATTTGCAGATCGAACCGTTCGGGATCTGCAAATTAAAAAAAAATGAAAAGAAAATCTTAAATGACTTTATTTGTATAAATTGTTTAGGAAATATAGACTTTAATGCATATTTGTAATTTTTTTTAAAAAAAACTTATTTAGAAGATTGTATTTAAACGTATCAGGTCATTTATACGCTTATATAACAATAATATTATAGAATTTTATTTAATATTGTTAGTTCCATCTTTATTGGCAATATCCATAACAAATCAAGTTCAATTGAGTTGTAATAAGTCTTGAAGAACTTGGTGCAATTGGAATGATATTTGGCAAAGCTGTGCATAAAGATCATACCTGCGTTTGTGTTGCGTTCGTTGAAGCGTTTAAACGAGTGGCGTTATTATCACGTTCGTGTTTGAGTTCGAATGAAACTTGGCAGAAGGTTCCCGTGCGTAGTGCGTTCGATCAAAATCTTACAGAGAGCAAACGTTCGAGGAGCGTTCGATCGAAACCTTTCAGAGAACACGCGTTCGATACGCGTTCGAGTGACGTTCGAACGCCAGTGCATAAGTAGGTTATATTAGACGTGTTTTAAGCCTGTTTTGCACTTAGAAAACTTTTTGTTTTGCCATACCTATATAAACACATTATAATCACCTTCCCTAGGTGTTGAAAACATAATATCTCAAAGCCTAAACCCTTCCTAACTTTTCCATCTTAGTGATTTCAAAACTTAAAGACTTTTTTATTCTTTTGTCTTTGCTGTTTTGGTGAAATCAATCTTTGTTAAACTGTCAACGCAACAAATCCAATTTCCTAAACCTTCAGAGTTCTCAAGGGGGATGATTAGTAGTCTGAGTTCTGACGTTCAGAGTTTGCAGAGTTGATCCGCTCAGAGACTTCCGAGGTTCTAAAGAAACTGTGGGGTACGGGTTCGATGAGTTCTTCGAGTTCTTGCAGTCTAGAGGTATTAGAGTCAGTGAAGTTACCACCATAAGTCTTTTACCACCGCTGTAAGTATTTCTCTGTTATAATGGATTTTGGGCTGGTAACCAAGATATCCGGAGTGGTTTTTTACTCGCACGAGTTTTCCACTTCATCACCAAAATATTTGTGTTGATTTTTTGTGATTACTTTTAATATTATGTATTATATTATAATTTTTTAATATTGATGTTGCTTGTTGAGAATCTACAGACACATTAATTATTATTTATCTTAATTAATTGTGATGAATTTCATATAGGGTCAGAACCTAAGATAAATTCGAATTTTCAAATATAATTATCCACATACTACTAGTATTTTATTTTATTATTATTATTTTTTTTTTTTGTATTGCTTCTTAAAATGTTCTACCAATTAAATTAATTGACACGCATAGTCATAAATCAGTATCAGTTGTTATTATTTTCATTAAAATAGTTATTTCAACTTTTTTTCCCTCTAGATTGCACTGAACAAGACAGCTTATAGACTATAGAGTACCCAAAAGCTTTTGCTTTTGTAATATATTATAATATTGTCCAAAAATACTTTTAATCTATACTCCAAAGCTAAATTATGAGTCGTGATTATCTCAAGTTTATATTCTTAATCGATCCATTATTATTTTCTTAACACCCAACCTTCGGCAACATCAAATTCTACATCCTATATATATATATATATATATATATATTTTATTTGCTTATTATCATTTAAAAAGATAATATGGATTCACTCATAAAATCAATTCGCTTTAATATCATATAAAAGCTATTACTTGTAGCAACATTTAAAACTTTGAAGTCAGGCACAAGAAAAGAAGTAACAAAAAAAACCTATGAATTATGACTGATCTTCTTAACACCCAACCTATCATTTTTTTATAAAAATAAAATGAAATTCATTCATAAAAATACTACAAGGGTGAAATTACACGGTCAAAGAATAACTCGAAAATAAACTTAGGATATCATAAGATTCAAGTTAATTAGGATAAAACCTAAAAACATGAGATAAAATATGAACTATGTGTTCCCTGTATCTAATAAAATTACATATTCACACCGAAAATTACTTAGGAAGATAAAGAATTATGGGTCCGACCTGATCTCCACACCTCAACATCAATGCAAAATCGGTGGCTACATATTCCTACCTAGAAGTAAAACAACATAATCCATATTTTGAAACACAAACTTTTACTACAACATACAACCGATCTAATACATAATAACTAATAAATCCATGAAATAATATAAATATCTCGGGAAGCTCCGAAAAAACTTCAATCTTCATCATTTGATCTACATCGTTAATCTGTACCAAATTTTCTGTAGGTTGATGAAAATATTATTAAACCTGTAAGAACGGAAAAAACCAACGTAACATTGGACATAAACCACTACAAAGAATGGAACAAAAAGCCCACTTAAAACACCATCCAAAATACAAAAAAGAAAAAGGGAGAAGAGGGCTGTCCGGAGGAAAAATCCGATGAACCACCGACAACAAAACGAAGAAAAAAAACGGAGGGAACCAAGGAAGAGGAAAATGGGGGTAAAGGAAAAGAGGAGGGGAGAAGGAAAATTGAAAAACAAAAAGAAGAAAAACAAAGAAACAAGAGGAGCAGAGGCGTTGTGAGAAAATTACATTTGAGAGGAGAATAGAAGAAAACAAAATCATATAAAAGCGATTACTCTCAGCAGCCTGTGTAGGGAAGAAGCAATCAAAAAAGCCTATTAGTTATGACAATTATTATTATTATCGTCCCTAAGGGGCACAGTTCAACGGTTTGAGTTTGAGACTTTATCTTTAAGTCTCAGGTTAAAATCTTAAGTAGCATCATTGTAAGAGTCTGGAACAACACCAATTTATCAACACTTCAATTGAATGACGTGGGATCACATCATGTTGATTCTTAAAATGAACCGACCACAATTAATATTGTTAAACTCTTTTAATTCTTAAAAAAAATTTGAAGTTTCTCAGTAAACCGAACCGGAACCGACCGGTTCGGTTCCGGTTCGGTTTACGGTTCCGGTTCCACACTTGTGGAACTGGGAACAGGCCGGTTCGGTTCGGACGGAACCGCCGGCCGGGTCTACTTAACAGTCCTCATCGAGAGTGTTGTATTAATTGAATAAAGAAATAAAAATTATCTTATGTAAGAGCATAAAAGGGCAAGCATTAAATTAAAACAGAAAACATTTCAGTTTAATCACTGTTTAAGTGGTGGCTATCCATTTTGGTCAAACTATTTATTATATCTAATCACTTAACTAATCCAGTTTAATGTTGTTAATTAATGGATTAATAGTTCTAATGAAAGCTTTGATCTGGATTTGTAGGTCCAAAATAATTGACATTTTTCTTTCTTCTAGAAATTATGTCATTTAATTAGCCACCTACCTAGTTGGCATTCGTGGGAATTGGGAAAATGTGGGCTATTTTTATTTTAAATAATATTATGAACACTCAATTAATTAATATTTTTAAATTAAACTTTTTTGACTTCTTCCTTCAATTTTGTAAGGGCAAGTCAATTGAAATAATCTTTCGACATGAAAATATTAACAATAGCATGATATTTTTTTTGGAAGGAATATTCTTCTCGTGTATTTAATGATACGTGAATAAAATAAATACAATATATTTTTTTTATCTTCTTGTGTATTTAAAAATTAAAATACAATGATTTCACTTATTCTAAAAATATATATAATTTTTAGATATATAAAAAGACAAAAAAAAAAAAAAAAAAATAAAAATAAAAATATAATTCATATCTTTGTCCTCTCTTTTTGTAAGCAAAAAGAGAGAGCGGTGATACAAAAATATAATTTTAGTAAAACAAAATAATATTTCGAGCGAAAATAAAAAAGACTGAATTGTTTGAAGTGATGAATAATTTTAAATTGAACTGTAATAATAAAATAGAATATTGACGCTAGGTGATCAATTCTTGATATTTCAAATATAGAGAAATCTTATTTTTTATAATATATAAAATATCATTATTAACAAGTTAATTTACTTCAGGAATTAATTATGCCAAAACATATAAAAGCAGTCATAAATACAGTAATAACATTTGTCTATAATAAGTCCAATTAGATACTCAATTATGCAAAATATACAAAACCAGTCATAAAGACGGTAACAAAGTTTGTCAATTAGGTACTCAATGAATGGATGATTTGAAACCGATGCGAATATCAGAGGTTATAAAGCGTGTTTGTTAAGTTGTATTGATATGTACGTATATGTGTAAGGATTCTAAAATTATATTTGCATGAATATAAATAAGTATGCTATGGTATGTGTGAAGGTATATGTAACCCAAGTGTTAAGATATTGTAAAGTTATCGTGGATTAAAGAAGGTTAAAGAAAGATTGTTTTGATATTGAAGAAAGAGGTTTTGGTATTATAGATAGTTTGTAACTGAACATAAGAAAGTTTGTTAGATTTACCGATTTGTTGATATTTCAAAGATATTTACTTTGATAAGAATTAAAATGTGATTTCATGTTTCTTGTGAGTGAAATAGTTTCGATGTAAAATGATATTTCTGCTGCTTGTGCTTGTTGACTGGATTGGAAATTCTTAGTTTTAAATTTGCAAACCTTAGACACTTGCCCAAGTTGTTTACATTTGTCACATACTGCATCAGATCTCTACCAGCAATACTTATGTAGATGTGTTGTTTTCTTACAATATCTGCAAGGAGGATATTTGTTGTTTTCAATGCCATCACTACTGTCTTTTGCTGCATTATCATTCTTGTTATTGTATTGCTTCTTGCCTTTGTCTGGATTTTGATGATGCATCTGGAAAGCACCTTCAGTAATCCTTTCTTGTCTTTGAGCCCTCCTATGTTCCTGTACCTGCAAGGCACTCATGAGTTCTGCAAGAGTGATTGTAGAGAGTTCTCTGGTTTCTTCAAGCGAAGAGATCTTTGACTCAAATCTCTCAGGGACAGAAACTATGATTTTTTCCACAATCTTACTATTAGGAAAGTCTTCTCCAAGCAACTTGAGTTTGTTGACAATCTGGGAAATTTTATCAGAGTACTTGGCTATTGTTTCATCTTCCTGCATATTCAAAGCTTCAAACTCCCTCTTCAAATTCAGCACTGTCATTTGAATGGTTCTGGCACTTCCTTAATACTTCAGTTTCAGCTTGTCCTATGCTTCTTTTGCTGTCCTGCAAGTCATAATTTTGGAAAACACTGCATCAGAAACATAATTTTGTAACAAGGTTTTAGCTCTTGACCTCTTTGTCTTCTCCTCGGTATGCGCCTTAATTTGTGCCATTGTAGGATCTCTACTTAATGGAGCCACTGGCCTATCTTCTTCAACAATATCCCACAGATCGTGTGCTTCCAGAAAGCATTTCATTTTCACAGACCATATTGGATAGTTTTCGCCAGTGAATGTTTGTGGGGAAATCAAGGAGAGGTGGTTGTTTGCCATTTGGTTGGAATGAGGGTTGTTTAATGAGCATGTCATGTAAGATCAATGGAGCGCTGATACCAATTGTTGGATTTAAAGGTATGATGTAAGAGAGTTTGAAATGCAGAAGAATATAAAAGGATGTGAATTAGCTTAAGTTTTATTGATATGAAGCAAGCTATTTATATTAGCTTTTGATAACAAAGTTTGCTTAACTTGATGCTAAAATCAAGGAGCTGTTACATCACATTATCTTAACAAACAAATCAAATATTAAATAATGAAAAACAAGTTGATTCTAGGCTATTTATTAGCAACTAACTTCCTCAAAATATTCCAAATATATTTCACCTTATATGCCAATATCTCAACAATAGTCACCGATTTTACATTAAGGCTGAGGTAGGGAGATCAGGCCGGTCCCGTAATTCCTCTTGTTTTTTAGTAGTTTTTTTTTCAGTTTGAATATGTATCTTTATTGGTTACGGGATTGAGTCTTAGGATTTTCCTAAGCTTATATTCGAGCTTTTATGGTCGTGTAATTACATCATTGTGATGTTTTTATATGTGAATGAATTTCATTTTTTTTTAAAAAAAAAAAACTTATTAAGTTAAATGACATAATAAAATATAGAGAAAACACATATTTTAATACAATGTTATTTGTCTTTTAGCATATTTAAATACGTGTTTCTGTTAAGGGTGTTGGAAAAATGCTTATGCATAAGCATTTTGAGGCTCAATTTTAAGCATGGTCCACTTCGTGTTAGTGGTTGTTATTGAATGATTCGGATACTCCTCCGTGAGTACTTCGAAATGGTATATTCATATGCTTAAAATGGTGCTTGGGTGAATGAGAAATTGTTACTCAAAGTTCACCCATTGGTGTTGGAAAATAAAGAAAAGTAAGCTTGTCCCATATGGGAAAGCTATAGAGGGAATATTATGCTTATATATGATTGCTCATATGTAGATGGGTAAGAGTTGTAAGGATAGAGGCTCTCTCTACGTGCGCGGGGGGGGGGGGTGCAAATCAAAATCCGAACAAGCTTGGCTCGTGTGCGCCCGCCATCCTGCGTACACGAATGCCGGACCAAATTGTGCGGGCTCGGCCCAGCCAATTTTTGCAAGCCTCTTCATTTTTTCAAGCCTTTTGAAGTTCCATAACACTCAAATTAACTCTATTAATTAATTTAGTGGTTACTTCAAATGAAAGGTCTCCCACTAATGTGTTTTTAATTGGTGTGTTTATTTTGTTTTAAGTAGTGAATTGTTTTACGTTTTTCATAAGTGAGAAGCTAGAAAAAAATTGCTTTGCTGTTCTAGAGAAAGAGTTCGAATACATCTTGGTTCGTTTGAAGCCGATTCTGGTGGTGCCCATTGTCGCTTATTTCCGTTGCATCCTGGGAAACAAACGTCTCACGTTCTACTGCACCATTTCGGTAGGGGACGAATTTGTTTTAAGGAGATTGTTGCCGCATCAACAAGCCTCGGAATTCTTTGCTCTACCTTCGTTCCTGATCTGTTCTTCACTGCCTGCTGTTGTCCTGTCATTTTATTATTACTACTGTATTGTTCATTATTGTAACAACCGTGTTGTATTTACTGCTGTTACTGTTGTTCAAAATCATTTGTAAGAACACAGTAACCAAACAAATTATTTGTAATAGTCTTAAAACAAATTCGACTCTGTGGATATGGAAAACAGTCCAAACACAGTAGATCCGAATATGGCAGCCTCTTCGGCTGGCCAGAATATTGTGGCAGCCCCCGTGGCTGGCCAAAGTGCAGTGGCAGCCTCTTCGGCTGGCCAACTTGCTTCAGCCTCTGGGCTTAATATGGCAGCCGCTGTGGCTGGCCAAGGTGTTGCAGCCTCTGTGGCTAGACAACCTGTTGGACATGTGAGCCATGTCAATACTGCTGCAGAAAAACCTGAAAAATTCAGTGGACAGAATTTTAAACGGTGGCAACAGAAAATGTTTTTCTACTTGACCACTTTGAACCTTGCGAGGTTTCTAAAGGAAGATGCTCCTGAACCCGTGGAGGGTGAGATTGATATCCAAGTGATCAGTGCCATTGATGCTTGGAAACATTCTGAATTCTTATGTCGGAATTATGTGTTGAATGGGCTGAGTGATTCCTTGTACAGTGTGTACGCCGGAATGAAAACAGCAAAAGGGCTTTGGGAATCTTTAGACCGAAAATATAAAACTGAGGATGCCGGTACTAAGAAATTTGTCGTAGGCCGTTTCCTAGATTTTAAGATGATTGATTCCAAAACTGTGTTAAGTCAAGTACAAGAATTGCAAATTATTCTAGCAGAAATTCATCCTGAGGGGATGGTTTTAAGTGAAACATTCCAAGTAGCCTCGATAATTGAAAAACTACCACCTGGTTGGAAAGATTTCAAGAATTATCTAAAGCATAAGCGAAAAGAAATGAGCATTGAAGACTTGGTTCTTAAGCTTAGAATTGAGGAAGATTACAGAGTATCTGACAAGAGGGGAATAACTCATGAGGCCAAAGTAAATGTTGTTGAACATGGCCATAAGAACAAGAACCTTAAGAAAAAAGGGTCAAAAATGGGCCCTCAAGGGGGAGTTTCCAAGAAATTCAAATTTCAAGGAAAATGCTTCAATTGTGACAAAATGGGTCACAAGTCTTCTGAGTGCAGACTGCCGAAGAAGAAAAAGAATCAAGAGGCTAATGTGATGGAAAACATGACTCAAGATGTTTCAGACATTAACCTTTCAGCTGTGGTTTCTGAGGTGAATCTGGTGGGTCTAACCCAAGAGAGTGGTGGATTGACACTGGTGCCACTCGACATGTGTGCTCGGACAAGAGCATGTTTTCTTCATTTGAGCCTACTGGTAATGGGGAAAAATTATACATGGGAAATTCAGCAACATCTGAGATTGAAGGTCAAGGCAAGGTGATTCTGAAGATGACCTCTGGGAAAGAGTTGACTTTGAACAACGTTCTGTATGTACCAGAAATACGGAAGAATCTTGTGTCTGGATCACTTCTGAACAAGCATGGATTCCGGATGGTGTTCGAGTCTGATAAAGTAGTTTTAACTAAAAATGGGATGTATGTGGGAAAAGGGTATGTAACTGATGGGCTCTTTAAGCTCAATGTAATGGTTGTTAAACCTAAAAATATCAATAAAGCTAGTTCTTCTGCTTATATTGTTGAGTACTCTAATCTATGGCATGGTAGATTAGGACATGTTAATTTTAATTCATTACGGAAACTAATTAACATGAACCACATTCCAAATTTTAAAATTGATAACAAACATAAGTGTGATACTTGTGTTGAGGCAAAACTAACTAGATCATCTTTTCATAGTATTGAAAGAAACTCTGAACCACTTGATCTTATTCATACCGATGTATGTGATTTTAATTCAATACAATCGAGAGGAGCGGTAATAAATATTTTATTACCTTTATTGATGATTGCACTAGATTTTGCTATGTGTATTTGATGAAAAGCAAGGACGAAGCTATAGAGAAATTTATTCTCTATAAGAATGAAGTTGAGAATCAACTGAACAAAAGAATTAAGGAGTTGAGAAGTGATCGTGGTGGTGAGTATGTTTTCCCTTTTGAATCACTTTGTGAACAAAATGGAATCATACATCAAACCACAGCTCCTTATTCACCTCAATCCAATGGGATTGCAGAACGGAAGAATCGTACCTTGAAAGAGATGATGAACGCTATGTTAATCAGCTCTGGCTTACCTCAGAATATGTGGGGAGAAGCTGTTTTATCAGCTAATTACCTTTTAAATAAGGTACCACGGAAAGATGCAGGGAAAACTCCTTATGAGATGTGGAAAGGAAGAGCACCTTCCTACAAATTTCTACGAGTGTGGGGGTGTCTTGCCAAGGTAGTTATTCCTCCACCTAAAAAGGTGAAGATAGGACCAAAAACTGTTGATTGTATTTTCATAGGATATGCGCATAACAGTAATGCTTATCGATTTCTTGTGCATGAGTCTAATATACCAGATATTCACAAGAATACGACAATGGAGTCGAGGAATGCATCCTTTTTCGAACACGTTTTTCCTTGTAAAACTATTTCGAATTCAAATGTACACAAACGGGTACATGAGACTATCATTGAAGATAGTCAGGACCGAGAACAAATAAATGTTCTGGAGGATCAACAGGTTGTTGAACTTGAACCAAGACGTAGCAAAAGAGCTAGAACGGAAAAATCATTTGGTCCAGATTTT